>CAUYRT010011144.1:0-51924 GCA_963574885.1 Lepilemur ruficaudatus | reverse complement strand
GGCATGGTGGCACATGCCTGTAGTCCCAGCTACTTGGGAGGCTGAGGCAGAAGGATTGCTTGAGCCCAGGAGTTTGAGGTTGCTGTGAGCTAAAGCTGACGCCACGGCACTCACTCTAGCCCGGACAACAGACTGAGACTCTGTCTCAAAAAAAAAAAAAAAAAAAAAAAAAAAAGATATGTTTGTGTGGGCAGGGTGCAGTGGCTCACGCCTGTAATCCTAGTAATCTGGGAGGCTGAGGCGGGAGGATCACTTGAGCTCAGAAGTTGAGACCAGCCTGAGCAAGAGCAAGACCCTGTCTCTACCAAAAATAGACAAAATTAGATGAGTGTAGTCATATGCACCTGTAGTCCCAGCTACTCAGGAGGTTGAGGCAAGAGGGTTGCTTGAGCCCAGGAGCTGGAGGTTACAGTGAGCTATGATGATGACACTGCATTTTACCCAGGGTGACAGAGCTAGACTCAGTCTCCAGAAAAAGGAAAGAAAAAAAAAGATATATTTGTGTAAAGGCTGGGCATGGTGGCTCACCCCAATAATCTCAGCACTTTGGGAGGCAGAGGGAGGGAGGAAGGCTTGTGCCTAGTAATTCGAGACCAGCCTCGGCAACATAGCAAGATCCCATCTCTGCGAAAAAAAAAACTGTGAAGATATATTACTATTTCTGTGAGAATGAGAATGGAATAAAGGCAAGGAACTGTTTTCTTATTTCACTGACAGGAGCAGAGAGACCCATGGCTGCAGCAGCCATGGTGTGCTTCCTCACCAGCCCCTGCCTTGCTACAGCAGGGAAGCTGTATCCTTCAGTGGAAATGCCCTGCAGTTTCCCAGCAGGAATTTCTCTGTGTACTAGACTAGAGCTTCAGTGAAGATAGTGGTGATAATCCTTTTTTTTTTTTTTTGCGCTTCCAGTTCTTCCAGTAGTTTTTACACACCTATTCCTGGCATTTAATCTCCCTGTCCTTGAAATATGTTGAGTGTTTTTATGGTTTCCTGAATAAACCTAAATAGGGACAGTAACTGAAGGCAAAAATGGCTTCAGGGAGACTCTTTTTATGTTCAGGTGAAAAAGGGGAGGAATTCCTGACAGACCATCCACTCCCCACCATTGCATACACTTTCAGGGAGTTTGTATTGCATCTTTACTTTTGTTCTTCCCCTGCTGGTTCCTGCTCCAGTTTAGATATTTTGTCCTGAGCCAGCTTCCACCTCTTTGAACAGAAGTCTCATCAGAACCAAGGTCAAATACGCCTATGTCAAGCCCACCAAACTCATCTCGAGGGAACAAAGGCTCAGAGTAAGAAGAAAAAGATTAAAGATAAGAAGAGAAAAAGAGAATGAAGAACCCAGTTTGACCTTGTTGGAATTTAGTGGACAGTAACAAACTTGTGTGAAATTTCAGGAAAAACAGCCATTGCGATAAATAAAAGAACCTAAATGCACACACTTGACATGATAATGTTTACACTGGGAGCTCCACGTAACGAAGCTGGAGAGCCCTCGTCCTCCAGAGCAGTTCACAGCTGTCAAATTGTATGATTCCAGTATTTCCCTGAAATCTGGCTATGGAAAATATCTAGTTATATTGATACATTCAGATGGATTTGTTGGGCATTCAGATGCAATTGGACCAGGAGAACAGTGGGAACCAGTCTTTCAATGTGGGAAACTGGCTTTATTGGCCTCAAATGGCTGTTTTATTATATGCAATGAAGAGGCACTGCAGTAGCAATAGTAAAACAACTGAAGAAGAAGAAATGGTAAAGATTAGGTCCTGTGCTGAAAAAAAAAACAAGCAAAAAGGTGATCTCCCAGAAGAAGACAAACAGAATGTAAAACAGTGTGAAATCAATAACGTAAAGAAATTTCATGGCCGGGCGCAGTGGCTCACGCCTGTAATCCTAGCACTCTGGGAGGCCGAGGCAGGCCAATCGCTCAAGGTCAGGAGTTCAAAACCAGCCTGAGCAAGAGCGAAACCCCGTCTCTACTTAAAATAGAAACAAATTCATTGGCCAACTAAAAATATATAGAAAAAAAAAATTAGCCAGGCATGGTGGCGAATGCCTGTAGTCCCAGCTGCTTGGGAGGCTGAGGCAGAAGGATTGCTTGAGCCCAGGAGTTTGAGGTTGCTGTAAGCTAGCTGATGCCATGGCACTCACTCTAGCCCGGGCAGCAGAAGCAGAGTGAGACTATGTCTAAAAAAAAAAAAAAAAAAAGAAATTTCAGAGCTTCCAGGACACACAAACTTAAAATAAGTAAAAAAGACAGTAAAATTCTTTTTTTTTTTTTTTTATCGACAGGTGGGCAAGGAACAGTAAAATTCTTTAAAAAGGATTGGAAAGAAAGATTTTTTTTTTTGAAAGAGATACTTCTGGACAGGAGAGACTAATTAAAGCTGATAGATACTGCAAATGACCAAGATTTTTGTTTCTGTCTTATCCTTTTGTTTTTTGTCTGAATAAAATATTCAGTAGAAATGCTTCTACAGGAAAAAAAAAAAAGTGGTTTCAGGAAACTGACCCTCAAAGATAGAAATCTAGGATTTACCACTTGACCTGCTTATGTTTAAAGTCAATGATGACCTTATCACTAGGGGAAAATGAGAAACTAATAGTCTTAGGCATGAAATGGAAAAACAGTTACTTAAACTGTCAGTGGACAGTGTTACACCTGTTTTAGAATTTGGCTACCAGGCTTTCCCGTCCTCGCGGGAAGACACCCTGCCATGCAAAAAAAAAAAAAAAAAAAAACTGTCAGAGGAGATTAAAGTGCCTACTGAAGGCAGATCTTCACTAGACCAAATAGCTGCTGAATTAGCTCCCTCTGTTACCAGAACTGTAGGGAGGGCTAGCTGCTGCTGAATGCCCAGAGAGTTTACAGAAAGAAATGACAGCTCTGAAAACTAGAAAACGTCTATGCTCTAAAAGAATCTAACTTCTGTTGCTGCAAGAGGAATGCATTTACAAACCAGACCCATTCTGTGATCCTGTGGATTGTCGAATTTCCACACAAATTGAAATCACAGCCTTATTAATTCTCTGTATGTGAAAGTTTGGAATTAATCAGAAAGCCTCAGACTTGGAAAGGGGACTGTGGTATTGTGAAATATATATTTGGTCTTTATCCATTTTCTGGCATAGGGTGCTTAAAATCCTTGGACTCTCCAAAGTGCTCTCTTTTAGTATGCTAATGTTAGCTGATAGCTTCAGGGTAGGGCAGGTCACCAGAAAGATAAAGGCATGAATCGTGTTGGGATTTTCAGCCCCATCCCCACCTTCCCAGGAGGAGAGAGGGTCTGAATGTCAAGTTGATCACCAGTGTCCAATGGTTTAATCAATCATGCCTATGTAATGAAGCCTCCATAAAAACCCAAGAGGACAGGATTCTGAGAGCTTCTGGATAGCTATGTGGAGGTTTCCAGATGATGGTGTGCCCAGGAAGGGCATGGAAGCTCTGTGTCCTTTCCCCCATGCCTCACCTTGCACATCTCTTCATCTGTATCCTTTCTAATAAACCGGCAAATGTACCTGTTTCCCTGTGAGCTGCTCCAGCAAATTAATCAACCCCATAGAGGGGGGCATGGGAACCCCAACTTGAAGCCAGTTGGTCAGAAGTTCCAGAGGCCAATGATGTCTGTGGGCGGAAGCGCAGGGAGAGGAGTGAAGGGACAGTCTTGGGGTCTGAGCTCTCAACCTGTGGGATCTGGCACTACTTCCAGGTAGATAGTGTCATAATTAAATTGGAGAGCACCCAATTGGTTTCTGTTGCAGAATTAATTGTCCATTTGATGGTGGGGAAAACCCCTCCCCAGCCCTACATTTTGGTCACAGAAGTGTTCTGTGTTGATTGTTGTCGTGTTGGTGTGAGAGTAGAGGAGAAACGTGGTTTGAATATTTTTCCTAGAGAGGGACATTTTGGTGGCCTGGAAAGAATTTTATTGTCTTGAACCCCCAACTCCCACTGAGTCTCCGTTGACAGCTGAACCAACCCTCCTCCCCTCTTTGAGAGGCTGGCCATACCTTGCTCTAAGATCATGTAATGACTTTACTGAAGACATTAACCTGCCAAGGAATGCCAATGCTTCTTCACTGCCAGGTCCATGACCAGAACGAGATCTTAGCAGAGGAGACGCCTACACAGGGAAAGAATCGCAAGATGTTGCTAATATATATCACCACCAGAGAATTTCTATGTAAGAGTTTATTCTAGACCAAAGAAAAAGGAATGTAACATTGAAATTATTGATCTGTTTGTAGCACCAGAGATGTTAGATTCTGTATTTAGCTCAGTTAGCCAGGAGTGTCTCTAACAATTTGCCGAGTTGGTTGATGAAACCAGATTCAACAATGGCCCTGATTGAATTGGTTAAGATACTAGACCTTCCTTGGTATGCTTCCTAAGGCTTGATGAGAAAGCAATGTTGGAGTAGATTTGTCATGTGTAACACACTCTTCCATCTTTTCAGTGTATCCCTCAATAGGAACCAGAGGATAGTCCCTTCACCAAAGCACTGAGAAGTCTGTTGGTAAGAGGAGCACCTGTACTTTTGAAAAGTTCTCTAGTTGCTGTCCTCTGCAGGTGTGAGAAGATGGTGTAAGGTAGCACTGTTGAAACAGGCTCTTTGTTGGAAGCCTGAAGCCACGTGGCAGCCCTAGCCAACAGGGAAAGACGGGCAACATTGCCATAATGGGCAGCAGGTCAGAGAGGAAACAGATGATACACAGGGATCTTTGGTGCTAGAAAACTGACAGGTAGCATACCAAAGTCTTACTTAATCTGAGGAACCAAAACTTCACATAAGTTACCAAAATGGAGAGACCCAGCCTCTTAACCAATCCCCTGACTTGAGCCAGTTCATAAACCCAGAGCCTCTGAGATGAAGGGAATCTTGAAAAAGGATCCTTGAGAAAAGATCTTATGACTCTGCTACAAGTGTATACCGTAAAGCTTCCTCCTGAAATCCCCCAAAGATAGCTGTCGATTTACCAAGGAAAGGAAAATACCCACACTTTGGGGTGGGTTATTAGAACCTGGCTCTCAGATAGTGCTAAACCCTACAGATCTAAAACAAACCACTTTGGCCCATAAGACACAGTGAGATGTTATAGAAGTCAGTTTAAAAATAGAGATTCTGGACTTCCAGTTTCAGTTCCAATATGTAAAGAGCATGGAAGTCATCACTCCTGTCGTTACAACAAGAAAAAGCTGGACAAACTGAAAATCAATTACTTTTCCTAGACACATCTGAAAACTGAGATTGCAGGGCAGAACACTACCTAAAATTCTGGAGAGGCCAGGCGCAGTGGCTCACGCCTGTAATCCTAGCACTCTGGGAGGCCGAGGTGGGCGGATCGTTTGAGCTCAGGAGTTTGGGACCAGCCTGAGCAAGAGCGAGACCCTCGTCTCTACTAAAAAAAAAAAAAAATAGAAATTAGCCGACAACTAAAAATATATAGAAAAATTTAGCCGGGCATGGTGGCGCATGCCTGTAGTCCCAGCTACTTGGGAGGCTGAAGGAGAAGGATCGCTTGAGTCCAGGAGTTTGAGGTTGCTGTGAGCTAGGCTGATGCCACGGCACTCTAGCCTGGGCAACAGAGACTCTGTCTCAAAAAAAAAAAACAAAACAAAACTTAATGTGTAAAAAAAGGGAAGAATTTTGAAAAATACTCAAAGTCAGGTTTCACTTCACACCAAACTAAATTGCCAATATATATGTATATGTTAATTATGATATATAATTATATATTATACATAATATATTATATAGTATACTATATAATTAAATATATAATACATAATTATATATAATATAATGATCATGTTATACATATGTGTTATATAATATATAATACTATATATTAATATATATAACACTTGAAGTTGAAAGAATCATGGCTATAATAATCTCCTGCACAGTCTCAGCTCCCACAACATATTTAGTGGGTTTTTTTCTTTTCTTTTCTTTTCTTTTTTTTTTTTGAGACAGAGTCCACTCTGTTGCCCTGGCTAGAGTGCTGTGGCATCAGCCTAGCTCATAGCAACCTCCAACTCCTGGGCTCAAACAATCCTTCTTCCTCAGCCTCCCGAGCAGCTGGGACTACAGGCCTATTCCACCATGCCTGGCTAATTTTTTCTATATATATTTAGTTGTCCAGCTAATTTCTTTCTATTTTTTTAGTAGAGACGGAGTCTTGCTCTTGCTCAGGCTGGTCTCAAACTCCTGAGCTCATGCCTATAATCCTAGTACTCTGGGAGGCCGAGGCGGGCAGATTTCGTGAGGTTAGGAGTTTAATAACAGCCTTAGCAAGAGCGAGACCCCGTATCTACTAAAAAAATAGAAAGAAATTAATTGGCCAACTAAAATATGTAGAAAAAATTAGCCAGGCATGGTGGCGCATGCCTGTAGTCCCAGCTACTCAGGAGGCTGAGGCAGGGGATTGCTTGAGCCCAGGAGTTTGAGGTTACTGTGAGTGACGCTGACGCCACGGCACTCTGGCCCAGGCAACACACTGAGACTCTGTCTCAAAAAACAACAAAAAAAACCAAACTCCTGAGCTCAAGCGATCCTCCCTCCTCGGTCTCCCAGAGTGCTAGGATTACAGTTGTGAGCCACCACGCCCAGCCCATACTTAGTGTTAATATTCCCTTATTGATAGCAGAAATTGAGATCTTCTACCTCCTACCTAAAACAGTGTTCTTATAAAAAAAAAAGTCATGTATGTTCACATATCAAAATATCACACCATACCCCCTAAATAAATACAATTATTATGTGTCAATTAAACATTTTTTTAAACTCTCATGTATCTTATGATCCTTTAGATCTTCCAAACTATATGGTAATGCTGAGAGGCGAGGGACATACTTTTAATTAACAGGAATTCAGCACTTACATTAGGGAGGAAGTATCGCTTGTTAGAGTCACGTTGCCTGAATTAAAATCCTGTCTCTGCTTGCTACTCACTAGTTTGGCAACTGTGGATGAATTTAAACCCCAGACTCCTCAACTATAAAGCAGAGACAAAAATAGTACCCAGTTCAGGCAGTTACTGTGAGCAAATGAGATGCTGTACGTAGAACAGTTGATGAAACTAAATTCTATAAATATTAGCAAGACATTTAGGAAATGCAGAAATGATTTTATTTTACATGCTTTGTGTGACTGGGTTAGGGAAAGGGCTGGCAAAAAAAGAGTAATTCGTCTCTTTTCCTTGAAAGATATGACTCCTACAATAATGGCCCATTTTCAGTCTCACATCTGTGAGATTGTCACAGATGATAGAGGTAGGAACAGGAGCCCAGATCATGGTCACCTGGTGAGTCAACCTGGGAAGGTACTCTGTACAGTTGTTCCTCAGTATCTGTAGTAGGATTGAGCTCAGGACACCTGGGAATACCAAAACCACAGATGCTCAAATCCCGAATATAAAATGGTGTACGGCCCGCATGGTGGCTGAGGCCTATAATCCTGTAACCAGATTCAAGAACAAATTTTAATAATCCCTATATGTTTTTTATAATCCTCTCCCTTAACTAACTACTTGACCTTCTAAGTTGTTTTCCAGAAATGGTGGATTTTCTGCAAGATATAGGAGTTGAGATTCTGAAGGCCCCAGGGCAGACTTCCTGAGGCCAAGATTCACCATCCCCTTTGACCTGCCCCAAGGCACAGGGCCCCTCCTTAAAAAGCCCGTGATCTCCCTGAGTGGGACAGACAGATTTGAGGCAGCTTCTCTCATTATCTCAACAAGACATCTGTCATATTAAAATTTCCTTTCTTCCTTGGCAATCCTCATTGTTTCAATAATTGAATCTTTGTGCAATGACCAACTGGACCTAGGTAGAAACCCCCTTGCAGTTTCAACAACATTCCCAGCACTTTGGGAAGACGAGGTGGGAGGATTGCTTGAGACCAGGAGTTCAAGACCAGTCTGGGCAACACAACAAGACTCCATCTCTACAAAAAACTTCAAAATTAGCTTGACCTGGTGGTACATACCTGTAGTTTCAGTTACTCAGAAGCTTCAGGTGAGAAGATTGCCTGAGCCCAGGAGTTCGAAGCTCCAGTGAGCTATGATCACACCACTGCACCCCAGCCTAAGTGACAAAAGGAGACCCTGTCTCAACAAAACAAGACAAAACAATGCAATGATGGAGGATGAGGGGTGTCAATGGAAGAGAAGACAAACTCTAAAATAATTTAAGAAAGTTTATTCTGAGCCAAATTTGAGGACCATGACCTGGAGCCACACCGAAGAATCCTTGAGCAAGTGGACTTGCTGTGGCTGGGTTACAATTTGGTTTTATACATTTTGGGGAGATAGGAATTACAGGTAAAGTCATAAATCAATATATGGAAGGCAAGGCCGGGCGCGGTGGCTCGCGCCTGTAATCCTAGCACTCTGGAAGGCCGAGGTGGGAGGATCGCTAAAGGTCAGGAGTTCGAAACCAGCCTGAGCAAGAGCAAGACCCTGTCTCTACTAAGAATGGAAAGAAATTAATTGGCCAACTAAAAATATATAGAAAAATATTAGCCAGGCATGGTGGTACATGCCTGTAGTCCCAGCTACTTGGGAGGCTGAGGCAGAAGGATCACTTGAGCCCAGGAGTTTGAGGTTGCTGTGAGCTAGGCTGATGCCACGACACTCACTCTAGCCCAGGCAACAGAGTGACACTCTGTCTCAAAAAAAAAAAAAAAAAAATGGAAGGCATACATCGGTTTGGCCCCAAAAGGCAGGACATCTCAAAGTGGGGCTTACAAATCATAGCTGGATTTAGGGATTCTTTAATTGACAATTGGCTGAAAGAGTAAGGCTTTGTCCAAAAGACTAGGAATCAGCGGAAAGGAATGCTTCAGTTAAGATAAGGGTCTTCTATCTTTTGTGCGATGCTATACCGAATCAGGTTGGGAAGTAAACCACATCATAAAAACCTGTTTACTGAGATTTTATCATTTGTAGGTGTGACTCACCAGGCCCTCTTAGAAAGGAATTTTTGGGGCCAACAAAAAAGATCTGAGTTCAGTCCTCAGGTGGATGGGGGTATGTGGGGTACTGATAGGGTTCAGGACATACAACCCCAAAATATTACTGTAGGAGACTAGAATATGGCCATCTCAAAATATGCCATTTTGTCATAAGAATTATTTTGAACTGATTATTCTGGAAAACAGTAGACAGAGGAGAAGCTCTGAATACAGAGAAGATTTCCTTTGGTAAAAGGAAATTTATATCTATAATGGAAATCTCCATTGTAAGAGTGCCAGGAAGGAAAGAATGACTCTAAACCACTGGAAACTCTTAATCTATGAAAAATGTAACAACTAAAATCTGCATAACAAATCTTACTCTTGTTTAAGGTGCTTTTCCTGGTCACCTGTTCCATAACTATACCCACACCCTTCTATCTTCGTCTCAAGTATTTAAGCCTGAATTCAAGCCACCTCTTTAAGATTTACTGTGGGAGGTTTACTCATTGTCCCCTGGTTATATACATGAGATATACATAAATAAATAAAACCAAACAGGTCTGTTTTTCTCCTGTTAATCTGCCAATTGTTATAGAGATCCAATTAAGAACTATGAAGGGTAGAGAGAAAATTATTTGTCCTCTCTTACAGCACTCAACAGGGACTCTTAATCAAATCTCCCTTTCTTGAGGTGGGCATGTGTTTCCTATTATAAGCAGAAAGAAACTAACATTTATGGAGGGCCTACTTTGTGCCCAGTACTTTCACACACATTAAGGAATCCCAGAGAAGGAAAGTGACTGGTCTAAGTTCTCCTAGGAAGGAGGGTTGAGAGCCAGGCTTTAGCATCTAGTTTGCAAGCCCCACAATCTCTGCCACATTACTCTTGTTTTCTATGAGTGTTCCTAAATGAGTGCGAGATACCTGGAGTGAGGAAGATTCTAAGTGAATGCCAGTATTATTGTACTGGGTTTAATGCCATGCTGTGCACCCCCAAATCTGTTTTACTAAAGATGAGATTATGACATACATTGAATGTAGATTCCCAATAAGAGAGCCAAGCAATAATGGCTCCCAGGTGATGCTTTCTTTTCCAAGAGAAGCAGAATTGTAGAAGGATTTAGATGCAAAGTTGGTACCTGAATTTTCTTTCCTGGGTGGGGTGGGAGAGCAGGGAGCAGAAGGATACCAGTGCAGCCCCCCCTCCAAAAACATAGCTTCCCATTATATACCAATAAGAGATATGTTTGTGTTAAATAGTTACTCCTTTAAAAGCAATTACTTCCTTCTCAAGCCTCATTAACAATTCAACAGGACTCCTTTAAACAGAGGATCCACTGGGCTCCTAACTGAGGCTCTATAAGGGTCTAGCTACAGTCCTTGGATTTCACCTAGAGCAAGTTTATGAAATAGATATATCTTTACTTATTAAAATTAAACGAGAAAGGCGGATTCAGAAAGATGACTGGCGGCCATAAGTGGTAGAGAAAATGCACTGGAGGAGGATCAGCCTTTAAGTCTCTCATTGACCTGAAGAGCAGCATGAACAAACAGAAAACAAAAAGCTGATTCAAAGCCCAGAAGCCAATAATTTACTGGTAAGGACAAGACAATGTGTACAGCATTTGCTTCCAGACCTGGGCTATTCCTGTATATATAACAGGATTTTAATGGAGACCAGGCTAGCAGCCCAACACAACCCTTTGGCTCTGAACTGCCTCATTCAGATTGTAAATTTCATTGCATAAATTGTAAGCACTCTTCTTTCTATAGATTCAATAGAAAATAGATCTTCTTGTTCTAGCTCTTCTCCTTGAAATTTTATTTATTTTTTTATTATTAATTTTTTTTTTTTTTTTTTTTTTTTAGAGATGAGGTCTCACTATGTTCCACAGGCTGGTCTCCAACTCCTGGCCTCAAAAGATCCTCCTGCCTCAGCCTTCCCACTAGCTGGGACTACAGGTGCACACCACCACACCCAGCTTTGAAGTTTTAGTTTTAAAAAAATAAAAGTTATTGGCTGGGCGAGGTGGCTCATGCCTGTAATCCTATCACTCTGGGAGGCCAAGGTGGGTGGATTGTTTGAGCTCAGGAGTTTGAGACAAGCCTGAGTAAGAGCAAGACCCTGTCTCTACTAAAAATAGAAACAAATTAGCTAGATAACTAAAAATATATAGAAAAATTTAGCTGGGCATGGTGGCACACGCCTGTAGTCCCAGCTACCTGGGAGGCTGAGGCAAAAGGATCGCTTGAGCCCAGGAGTTTGAGGTTGCTGTGAGCTAGGCTGATGCCACGGCACTCTAGCCCGGGCAACAGAGTGAGACTCTGTCTCAAAAAAAGAAATGAAAAAAGAAATTTGTGTTCTGGCCAAGAGGGGGCTACTCCAGGAAAATGACTATCTGCAGTGAGAGGGGAGCTGGAATTCAGCTCTCTGACCAGGATCCCTGTGGCTGAGTCCCCGCTTGGCCACTTATTGAAAGTATATGTTGTAGCAGATCATTTCACCTTTCTCTGCTGCTGTTTCTCATTTGTAAAATGCAATCATTGTAAGTTATAAATAAATCTTTGTTTTTCTTCACGCCCGCCCCCCTTTTTTTTTTTGAGAGCAGTCTCACTCTTTTGCCTGGGCTAGAGTGCAGTGGCATCATCATAGCTCACTGAAACCTCCAACTCCTGGGCTCAAGAGATCCTCCTGCCTCAGCCTCCCAGAGTGCTAGGATTACATGCATGAGCCACGCACCTGGCCCCCTTCTTCTTCTAACACCAAAGTGTTAGTCTTCGGAAACCCAAATATTTAAAGAGATTACTATTTTTATTTGCTTTCATCACAATGTCCTAACTTGGGTAAATCAACATGATGCAACAGGAACAAGACCTCTTTGGTCATTCACTGGGCTGAAACCTTGTCAAAAATGCCTACAGAATCCAAAATGGCCAAAGCCCTATCATTCAAAAGATCTGAGAGTGAGATCAATTCAGAGTAAGGTTAGGTACAATATAACAGATGTCAAGGAGACCTCATAGGATATTTGGGTACTTTAGCCACCTCCTAAACCCTAATACGTGTCTTTATATTAAATATGGATGGGAAGGCTCAAAGCTGATTTCATGCTGAGTTGCCTATGTATTGAGCCAGTTGTAAAACCTCAGCAAAGTCCTCCTACAAGACCCAGATCAGGGGTGGGCCACTCAAGGTCTGCCCTGAGCACCGATGCTAGGGGGCTAAGCCATCGGGAATAAGCCACCACCAGGGCACCCTTTCACTCAGATTTCCATAAAGAACTGTTTACACACCTGCCACAACCCACCTTGTTCTACTCCTCAAGGGAAAATTAAAAGAACAAACATTCCCTGAAGGCACCAGCGCAGCTCCCATGAAATAAATGTTTAAAAAAATACCAAAAGGTTGCTCACTTCAGCAGCACGTATACTAAAATTAAAACAATAGAGAGAAGATTAACATAGCCCCTGCGCAAGGATGACACGGAAATTGGTGAAGTGTTCTATGTCAAAAAAAAAATAATCAAGAGGAACTCCAAAGTGTTGCTTAAGTGGAGTGTCCCATGACTCCAGCTGGCCCTGCCACCTGCCCAAAGTTTGGAATTGCCCCGGGGACCGAGGCACCGAGGCTGAGCCTGCAGGTATAGGGCGACTGGGCCCTGCTGTGGGGAGAAGAGGCACATGAGTTTCAGATCAGGAAGGGGCTTCTTTTCACCATGGAGGGATATGTTTGCAATCAGTCCTTCAGTGAAAGGAAGTGGTCTTGGAGGCTGAGGAACACTTGAAAGTCTTTACTATGTTTCAAGGGGTTAGGGCTTCAGAGAACGGTCTTGATGATGTGACTATAAAGAAAGTGGTCACGGAAGTGGTTTTTCTGGGTGATTTGCTGAATCACTTTCTCAGAATTACATAAGCCAGAATACTATTTGGGAATTTAAATTATTATTTATTTCTACTAATTTTACAAAAGGTATACATCAATGAATTTTTATGTTTGTGTCAAATAACTAATTCCTTTATTTATACATAGTTTATGTCTCCCTTCATGATAATGGAAATAATTTTTATTACATGCTTTTCCTAAATCACTACGGGCTTCTTTCCTCTTCTCTTGGGTCTGACATGAGGCCAGTCCATCTCAGACACAGTCAATACCTCCCAATCAAACATGGCAGAGGAGAAGAAAGAGTGCAGAATTCTTGGTCCTCACCACTACATCCTGCAGGTATCATACCATTTTCCATAACTTTTCTTCCTGGGAACAGAGAGTGATGCTGGATGATGTTTCTGCTGGTGACAACTCTTTTTTTTTTTTTAATTGATGTGAGTGAGATCCACATAACATAAAACTAACCATTTTAAGTGACAATTCAGCAACACCATCTAGTACATTCACAGTGTTGTGCAACCACCACCTCTATCTAGTTCCAAAACATTTCCACCACTCCAAAAGGAAAATCCGTACCTGTTTAGCAGTTACCCCTTCTCCCCTCCCCCACAACCCTGGTCACTGGCGATCTGCTTTCTGTGCCCATGGGACTCTTGCTTGGTCACATCCCCCCACAAAATCCATGGAAAGGTGCAGGCTGTGAAGGTGTCTCTCTGGCCTCAAGGGAGCGACCAGGTGAAATAAAGGACATGAGAAACCAAGGAGTGGGTAGAGCTGGAGGGTGGATGTGGGATAAAACTTACCTATTGGGTATAATGAACACTATTCTAGGCAGGGTGTGGTGGCTCACACCTGTAATCCTAGCACAGCTGAAGGCTGAGGCGGGAGAATCACCTCAGCTCAGGAGTTCGAAACCAGCCTGAGTAAGAGTGAGACCCTATCTCTATAAACAAATATATATATATAATAATAAAATAATACAATGAACACTATTCTGATGATGGGCACACCGAAAGCATTATACAAGATATCCACATAATAAAAACACTATACCCCCTTAATTAATATTTCAAAAATAAATAAATAAATAAATGGAGAGACCAGGATGTAGATCATGCTGAGAACTTCTAGCAGTGTGGCCCTCCCTGGGGGAAATTATTCTGTTTCTTTAAAGAAAATATAGGAATTGGGTTAAGAAATCGAATCATTATATATTTATACTCTCACCTAATAGATGAATCTGCAGGCCTCCTCTTGTATCTCCTGGGTCAGAACTGGGTCTCAGGGCCACTCCTGCATGCCAGGAGGCTCTGCCTTTCTAGGCTCTGTACTTACAGACAGACCAAGGAGAAGAGAGTTGGGATACTCTTAAAGTTGGAATGGAAATAAACACAGTTATATATTTAAATGCTAATAATTCAATCATTTTAAAAAGGAGAAATTTATATACATAAATAAAATGTATATAATTAGGCCTAATATTAGTAAGGGGGAGGGATCATGCTGGGGGAATACACTCCTGAAAATATTTTTAAACTTTTTTTTTATTTGATTCTTTAATTTCTCTTTTAAGAGCTGGGGTCTCACTATATTGCCCAGGCTGGTCTCAATCTCCTGGGCTCAAGCAATCCTCCTGCCTCAGCCTCCTGAGTCACTGGGATTAGAGGCGTGAGCCACCATGCCCAGCTTAAACTTTTTTTTTTTTATTTTTTTTATTTTTTCTTTATATTTTTTTAAGCAAGAAGGAAACTGATTTTTTTTTAAAACAAAAATATCACTTGATATTATAATAGTAAGACATAATGAAGACCTTTTCTATTTACAGGTGACGGACAAGAGAAAGAGAATAATCAAAGGCCATTCCTGAGTTTTGAGTCTGGAAAATGGGAGGCTTTGGGTGGCCATAATGGAAACAGGGCTGTCAGGAAGAGAGGGGGTTCAGGGTGAGGAAGCTGACTTTATCTCCAGGAAGGTGAGTTTGAGAAGAAGAGACACCCAAGGGGAAGGACAGAACAGGCCAGCACCACTGTGGGGTGAAGGCCAGAGGTCCAGTCCAGGGATCTGGACTTAGCGCCATCTAGCTCTGGGGGTGGGGTGAGGGGGGCTTAGTACACAGTGTCCAGGCGAGCTCTCTGGGAAAGGATCCAACCCGACAGATTCAACCAATCCTCAAGGGTCACTCATATTTGAGGAGAGAGAGCAAAGCCCCTGGAGGGAGCAAAGCCCCTGGAGGAAGCAAAGAGAAGGGGGACACGCAGCAGATGCGAACCACCTGCTTACCATGGCTGGGCATCAAAGAAGGGAGGGAAATCCGGAGGCAGCTCCAGGGAACAGCCACAGGAGAAGGTTTTCAAAATGGGCAGCCCCTGACCCTGGTGGTACTGGGCAATATATTTATGAGGGTCACCTTGTCTGAGGCCTTTCCACATGGGGTTTCCTGGGCAGTGCTGGCCATGATGATGTAATCCAGCACTTCCCAGCCAGAGCTTTACACCAACAGGTATCATAGAGTCAATTCCAAAGTTCACTTCGTGGCCAGCTTGTGAAAAGAGCAAATAAGCTATGGGTGTTTTCTCTCAAATCCCTTTATCTCTACAAAAATGACCTCTGGAATAGCACATAGAACCTCCTCTACATATTTTGGAAAGTGAGTAGGTTGGATATAAAGACACTGCAAGAAGATGAACAGTTCATCCATACGTTTGGAAAGGTTGGAGCCCAAACACAGTCCTCACAAAAAAGGAAGAGGAAAAAGGCTGAGTCAAGATGAAGCTCATATAGTGGACAAAAACATTTTTTTCCTTTACCCATCTTAGGTTTTCCAGCTGGGGAGAACTAGACTGACAAAAGACAGATTAGCAAGAGAAAAACAGGAGTCTATTAACATGTGCATCTTGCATGTATACATAGGAACACCCAGATGAGTAACCTAAAGGTCTGTTTAAAACTTGGGCTGGCCTGGGTGCAGTGGCACACGCCTGTAATCCTAGCACTTTGGGAAGGCAGGAAGATTGTTTGAGGCCAGGAGTTCAAGACCACCCTGAGCAAGAGGCAAGAGGGGAGACTCAGTCTCTACAAACAAACAAACAAAACCAAAAAAAAAAAAAAAGAAAAGAAAAGAAAAGAAAAAACCCCAAGCCCAAATAACGTAACAAAACTTGGGCTGATAAAACATCTCAGACTAAACAAAAGAAAAGGAGTTTTGGGGCTTCTGGGAGAGGGAGGCAAGAAATGGGAAGGTGACCAGGAAAGTCACCTAGTAAGGTTTGTTATGCAGACTTAAGTCAGTGCCTTTCCAATTGCTAAGAGTTGTTAGAGTCTTCCTCTTCCTTGCAGGAAGATAGAGACAAATTTTACAGTGGCAATTTCATTTATAAATGTAAATTTCCTTTACAAAAGAAAAGCTTATGCCCTGCTTTTAGAACTTTTCTTGCAACTGCTGGTTCTCAGTGGCCTTTAGGTCAAAATAATGCATGTGCCAAAGGGTATATTTTGGGGTGGCTTATTCTGGTACCCTTCACACACACAAGATGAAAACACCTAACTTTGTTAGGCTGGGACTGGTGGTGGTGGTGACAGTGGGGCCTCCTGCAGAGGGGCCTAAGACCCTGTGGGATGAGGAGGGTCATGGGGCCACTTTATAGTTCAGGAGGTGGCTTAAGGGTATAAGTGGGGGTCCTTCAGAAGTTTGAAATCTCCCAGTTCAGTTGTGAGTGACAGCCACAATCAGCAGCCAGAGCAGAGGTTCTAGCAAGCAGTAACTCCAAAGAAAGGTCTAGACACTTGAGGTGGTAAGTCCCTGGAGACATTGGAGTAATGAAAACCCAGTTGGAGCTGCAGATCATTTGAGAGACAGGGGCCTTGAATGATATAGAGTCCCCATTACTAAAACCAAGGTACGAGGCAGTTTCTTTATTCCAGGCAAAATCTCAGTTATTGGAACCAAAGCATAAGGTCCAAGTGGTTTGCCCCCACACCCAACCCCACCCCAGGCTAAAAAGGAAAACTAAGCTTCTAAGTATTTCCCCTGCTTAGAGACAGGATTACTGGATTAACCTCAGAGTCTGGGGTGGGTCAAAACCTACAGCTGGGGATGAAGTATTTGGAACCAGAACCAGGTCAGTCATTGCCAAAGCTATTATACACGTCCAGCGCGGCCCTGGGTATTGACATCCCACTTGGAATGTAAGTGGGCCAAGCCATCCTGGCATTTCATCTGCTTGTCATCTGATCAGTCATTCTCAGATTCCCTCTGACCTCATCCCAGGATTAGGATTCTCCTACAGTTCTAGGAAATGGGTTCCCAGGGCAGAAGTGGGGTTGGAGAAGAACCGGGCCTGGCCTGGGGTTTCTCCCTCTCAGCTCTGAGGAGCAACAGGAAGAGGAACCAACTCAGTCTCCAAAGGGTGCTCTCCCCACCCCCACATGCCCTCTGCAGAAACATGGTGTTAGCCTCTGAGCCGAGGGCAAGGATGACCAGGAGCCTGCACACTTCGGATCATATTTTCCCTTTTTAATTAAAATTTCCACCTCAGTGTGGCCAGATTTCATTCTCTCCCTGCAGTGCCCAGCTCCTGGAATGTTTTACTTGCCACTTACGTCAGAACTCCCTTATCAGGGGCATGCAATCTTCCTATAAACCATTGACACTCAAATGTCTCTTCGCTGTTAATCAACCCAGCAGGAAAGCAGACTGTTAGAGGGTCAGAGAAGCTCAAGGGCAGGAAGGGTTAGACTCTAGTCAGATGCTAAAGACAATCTTTCCAGACATATGAGCAGAGACCATGTGCTTTTAGGGCCTTCTGGCCCACCTGTTTATTACCACGTGCAAAATCACAGAGACTGAGAAAATCGGCAGTGCAGTGTTGCTGTCAACCTGAGCACTTGCTTCTTCAAAATCTGGGCTCTACTGCTGGGATTTTCGCTGTTCTCTTGCTCCATTTCATCGAACGAACCTAGGTCTGTCTGACTCTAAAGTTCATGCTTTAACTGTTAGGTATGTTCAAGAAAACACAAAGGGAGTGGCCAGCATGTCCCCTAGTGTCCTAACTGCCAATTCGACAGGGATTTGGAGGGAAGGACCTGAGGCAGGGACCCAATAAAACTGGCATTTGCACACACTTCACAGCCCAGTGCTTGGCATATCTCTGGCTCCAGGGTAAAAAAGTATGTGTTTGAATGAATAAGTCAAAATTATTCAGGTGTAGGGGACCAGGAACTGAATGTCCATCACCTCTGTGAGTTTCTGGATAAGATCAGCATGCAGGAGGCAATAGGAAAAACACAAATATGGCCTGACCCAGAGCAAGGTGCTGGGTCAAATGATAAACTCTCCTAAATGATCTATTGTAGCCCCCCTTATCTACAAGGAATATGTTCCAAGACCCCAGTGGATGCCTAAAACCCCAGATAGTACCAAACTCTTTGTATGCTGTGTTTTTTCCTATACTTACATACTTATGATAAAGTTTAATTTATAAATTAGGTACTATAAGAGATCAGCAATAATAACTAATAATAAAATAGAACGATTATACCACTATGCTGTAGTAAAAGTTATGGGAATGTGGTCTCGCTCTCAAAATATCTTTTTTTTTTTTGAGACAGAGTCTCACTCTGCTGCCTGGGCTAGAGTGCTGTGGCGTCAGCCTAGATCACAGCAACCTCAAACTCCTGGGCTCAAACAATCCTTCTGCCTCAGCCTCCCGAGTACCTGGGACTACAGGCATGTGCCACCATACCTGGCTAATTTTTTTTATATGTATTTTTGTTGGCCAATTAATTTCTTTCTATTTTTAGTAGAGATGGGTCTTGCTCTTGCTCGGGCTGGTTTCGAACTCCTGACCTTGAGCGATTCGCCTGCCTCGGCCTCCCAGAGTGCTAGGATTACAGGCGTGAGCCACCACGCCCGGCCTGCAGACACATTATTAATAATAAATCTCTCTTTCCTTTTCCTCAACTACTTGTCCTCTTTCTTCTGATGTGGACTTGGTGACAAGTGCCAAGCTTTTGGTAACAGCATTTGGTGTCCCTGGGTGGGCCCATCAGCTCCCTGGTGGAACAGTACCCTGCGATTGCTGGAGAGACAGAGAGTAGCCCCCGGCAAGCCATGGGTAGGAGCATCATCTTTTTCGGGTAAAGAGAGAAAGGGATTTCTCCCAGCAGCTGCTGGAGCCTGGAGCCTGTTTAGTTATGGGGAGCTGCCATCTCTCCTTCCCTGAACTGGACACAGCTCCAACCAATCTGACACTTGTTGAGGAGAAGGAAACAGATTTGTGAATCGTGATATGGCATGCATGCTGAGACCCTGATTCCACCCACGGGGTGGGGGTGGGGTTCAGACCTTTCTCTGGGTTGTTTGGAGGTGCCATTTGGAGGTGGAAGTCAAGAGATTGAGTGGAACCAGGGAAAACGGTTTGGATTCGGACCTCATTTGGGGTTCCCAGGGAACGGGGGACTACGTCACCATTTGGGGAGGGTTTTGAACCTTCTGGCCTGTGGCAGGGCATTTGTTTGGAGCCATATTAGCAGGGCGTTGGAGGCACCATTTGGGGTGGCATTTGTCCCTTTTGTATTCCCATTTGCTTGACAGGCACTGGCATTTTGTGTTGGGAATTTAATGTGGTGTCTGTGTTTGTTATTTGTGAGTTTTGTTGCAACATAAGAAAGCTCCATCTAAAAGTGCCTTGGGAAAAATTTTGGCTGAATGGCCAAACTTATAGCTATAAAGTCTATATTTCAAAGAGAACGATGTTATTGTAATCCAATGTATCGGCTGGAGTGTGAGCAGAAGTGGCTGTTGAATGAAACCTTCAATTATTATACCGTCTTACAACTGGAATTATGCTGCCAAAGATCAGGTAAATAGGACGAGATGCCATGTGTACGATTGATTGCAGAAAGGCCTGAGATAAAGTTGATGGTGCACCAGAGACCTCTACTGGTAGTGGATGAGATAGTCACAATACTTTGTCTTACAGTCCTTGGCGGGAGCAGGGACTGGCCAGCCACTATTTGGCGAGGGAGAAAGAGTGGGGGCAGGGAGGAAGCACCCACAAACCCAGAGCCCCCGCCAGGCATGTGCACGACAGCTCTGCCTCGGTGCCCGCTGCAGTTGGGGCGATCCACGGGAAAACGCGGGCTCAGCCCCGCTTAAGCTCCCGTTGATGTGGCCCCTGCGAGAGGTCTGCGTGCCTTGCCCCCACGCGGATCCAGGCCGGGAATTGCTGCTGCTCCCAGCCTCAGCGCACCCGCTGCCCGTCCTTCCCCCACGCCGCTGTGGGCCTTCTGCGGCCACCACGATGAAGGTGGACTGGGGGATCAGGGGAGCCCCCCACCTCCGTGCTTCCTAGGTTTCCTGTGGCCTGTGTGTGTAGTAAGTGGTGCAGAAGCCGAGCCCAAATGCAGCGTCCTGGGGAAGCCAACACTCATTGTGTGGGAGAAGGGCGCGCAGCAGATGGCTGCTGCAGAGCACCTGAGCTTCCCGGCGCATGGCTCCAAGTACCGCCTGCTGCAGAGTGGTGCGCTGCCCACCAATGCCGGGTTCTATGTGTCCCATGCCCACAATGTGGCTAGTGAGGCCTACGTGGCAGCCGCCATCAGTATGCTTGAGTCCAGGAGTTTGAGGCTACAGTGAGCTACATCACACTACTGCACTCAACCCTAGGCAGAGCAAAACCCTGTCTAAAAAAGAAAAAGAAAAAAAAAAAAACACACACGAAACCACAACCTAATTTGTTCATAAAGTATTATTCCTTTATTTTAATTTAATTTAATTTAATTTTTTTGAGACAGAGTCTCACTGTGTTGCCCCGGCTAGAGTGCCGTGGTGTCAGCATAGCTCACAGCAACCTCAAACTCCTGGGCTCAAGGGATCCTTCTGCCTCAGCCTCCTGAGTAGCTGGGACTACAGGCATGTGCCACCATGCCCGGCTAATTATTATTCCTTTTATACAATAGTTGATATCGCCACTATTTTGCTTACAGATTTTTTTATCTACATTCATGAGCAAATCTGGCATATAATTTTCCTTCGATTTGCTGTTCATGTTAGGTTTTACTATGAGGGGCATGCTAAACCTCATAAAAAGTTGAAAAGTGTTCTCTACTTTTTTTGAGACGAAGTCTTACTCCATGTTCTCTACTTTCATGTCCCTCCCCCCTTTTTTTCCTGGAAGTATTTGATTAAGATTGGAATTATGTTTTCCTTGTACATGTGTTTGAACGTGCCAGGGAAGCCATGGTGGCCTGGGGTCTTTTTTGTGGGAAGACCTCAGTCTACATTTTCCATCTGTTACTAAACTATATAGACGTTCTGCTCCCCTGCAAATGGTAAGAGAAGTCCCTCGTACGACTTCTCCACTAGGGGAAGGAGAATGTAGAGGTCTCAGGCCACAGGGCTGAGGAAACCGTGTGGGCTACGGGACAGCGTCCCATGCACCTGCTTTTTCCGCCTGCTCAAACACCTCTTTCTTCTATGACGAAGGGCGGGGGACGTCCCCATCCCTGCGGAGCAAGAAGATGCGCGAGGGCCGGGCGCGGTGGCTCACGCCTGTAATCCTAGCACTCTGGGAGGCCCAGGCGGGAGGATGCTTTGAGCTCAGGAGTTGGAGACCAGCCTGCGCAAGAGCGAGACCTTGTCTCTACCAAAAATAGAAAAGTAAAAAAATAAAAATATTTAAAAAAAGAAGAAGACGAGGAGGACAGCGCCAGTTTAGGTGCCCCTAGAAGGAACGGAACCTGTCTGGAGTCTCTCACAGGCTCACGTGACTCACTAAATGCTGCAAAAGCCGCCCACCGCTCTCCGCGGAACGGGTCCCGTGAGCGCAGCAGACTCCGTGGGGACTGTGCCTTCAGGGCTCACCCTCTCCACCTGTCGAGCGCCGCTTCCTTGGCGCATGCGCAGCACACAGCTGCCGCCCAGATTCTCCCAAATCCCATTTCCACCTCTTCCTCCTCCCGGGTGCCCAGACACACTCTCGGCTGTCTGCTCTTCTTGGGCTCTGGGCGAGAAGGTGGTCCAGGGAGTGTTCGCCCTCATCTACTGCAACAATCGCCATCGTCATCCACAAAGTGGGAGGAAGGGTGCCAGAGGCAGGGGCGGCGCGCTGGGAAACTCGGTCCCCCACTAGGAGCTCTCGCGAGAGCCGGAGCTGCAATTGGGGGCGCGCGTGGGCATGACGCGTTGTCGCGGACTCGTGACTGTCGCCTCTGCGTTTGGGCTTGTTTTGAGGTGAGCTCTGCGCCAGACGCTCTAGGCATTCCACGAGTTCATGCTCGTGTTTAGGAAAACGGCGACGTCCTCCGCCTCCGTTAAGAAAGGGTTTCTGGTCCTGTACCGCTACTTTTTTCCCTGGTATCCCCTACGTCTCCCCAGTCTAAACTGAAAGACGACCGTCCACTGTACCGGATCTGCCCGTGTTCCTTAAGAGTATATAAAATGTAAATGACTTGACTCCGATTTTTAATTTTTTAAATTTTTATTTATTTATTGCGACAGAGTCTTGCTGTGTTGCCCAGGTAGAGTGCAGTGACGTCATCATACCTCGCTGCAACCTCAGACTCCCGGGGCTCAAGGGATCCTCCTGCCTCAGCCTCCAGAAGTGCTAGGATTACAGGGGTGAGCCACCGTTTCCGGCCAGGTTTTGTCTTTTTTTTTTGAGACGGAATCTCACTGTGTTGCCTGGGCTAGAGTGCCGTGGCGTCAGCCTATCTCACAGCAACCTCACACTCCTGTGCTCAAGCAGTCCTTCTGCCTCAGCCTCCCAAGTAGCTGGGACTACAGGCATGCGCCACAATGCCCGACTAATTTTATATATATATATATTTTTTTAGTTGGCCAATTAATTTCTATTTTTAGTAGAGATGGGGTCTCGCTCTTGCTCAGGCTGATTTCGAACTCCTGACCTTGAGCGATCCACTCGCCTCGGCCTCTCAGAATGCTAGGATTAACGGCGTGAGCCACCGCGCCCGGCCTTTTTTTTTTTTTTTTTTTTTTACGGTCCTAAACTAAAGACAGTAAATATCTGTTGTTAAAACACATAGTCTGGCCTGGCCTGGTGGTTCACACCTGTAATCCTAGCACTCAGGGAGGCCGAGGCTGGAGGATTGCTTGAGGCCAAGAGTTCAAGACCAGCCTGAGCAGAGTGAGATTCTGTCTCTACAAAAAAATACAAAAATTAATCTAGAGTGGTGGTGAGCGCCTGTAGTCCCATCTACTGGGAAGTCTGAGGCAGGAGGATTGCTTGAGGCCAAGGAGTTCAAGACCAGCCTGGGCAACATAGAAAGACCCTGCCTCTACAAAAAATAAAAAAAATTAGCTGGGGGTGGTGGTGCATCCCTGTAGTCCTAGCTACTTGGGAGGCTGAGGCAGGAGGATCACTTGAGCCCAGGAGTCCAAGGATGTAGTGAGCTATGATTGGGGATGGAACCAGGTCTGTCATTGCCAACCGCCATGTTCAGCTCAAGCTTGGGTTGTGAATTTCACACTGCATCTTGTTTGACAGAACCATTAGGAAATTAGTCATCTCTGGAATTCAACCATGGTGTCCTCAGGGCTCTCTGATCTCTAAAAATGACCTTGTTCTGGGGGTAGGATTCACTTCTAGTTTTAGATGAAGAGTTTTGAGGCAAAAGCATTTCATGATTAGGTTCAAAGAGATCCTAAGCAGATCTGCCTTTGGCTCTGTTTCCCTCCAAGTATTACGGGGTGGATGTGAGTCCTTTGAGGAGTTGACTCAAATCCTCAAACTTGTTCCTTGTGATCTTTACTAACTCTAAGCTTACTTGTCTCTGACCTGATGATGGGGATCATCAGGACTCTGCGTACTGCAGATCATAGTTTTCATTTTTATTTACAATTTCCGTATCAGCATAGCTTGATTTGATTTACTTCCTGAGAGAATTGCTAATGTAACATTTTCATTGACAATTACTTAATGAGCCTTTATTCAGAGCACATGTTCCTCCTTTTCTGTGTCAACCAGCTCAACTTGGAAGAAGCCTGTTTGAGAGTGTCAGAAACTCAAGGTTCCTAGGGATTGGGCATTAATGAAATATCACAGTGTGCAGAGAACTGGACACATTCCAGAGACGTGAGGGATGATTCTGAATGTATCTTAAGCTGGGTGGCCTACATTTAGGACGTTAGGGCCTGCATCTTTACTGAACCACTCCAAACTCCATGAGGATATGTTATCACAAAGTTGCTGTCTGTAAACCTGTGCTCCTTTGATAATAAGAGCCAGTTCTTGCTCTGCCCCTACCCTCTTGTTTGCTACAATATATTGGGAGCTTGCTATATGCAAGGCACTGTTTTGAGCACCAGAAGCTGTGACTTATTAAATACTCAACATCATCCCAACAGGAAGGTTTAAGTATTATTTCCCATTGTACTGATTAGAAAACTGAGACTCACAGAAGTTGCTCTGTACCCAAAGAAACAGTAAGGTTAGAGATGAAACTCAAGTCCAAGTCTTTTCTTGACAACAAAGTCTATGTTTTTATTTATTGAAGAGACAAGTTCTCTATCTGCCACCCAAGCTGGAGTGTAGTGGCAGGATCATAGTTCATTGTAACCTCCAATTCCTAGACTCAAGTGATCCTCCTGCCTTAGCCATCCAAGTAGCTAGGACTACAGGTGTATACTACCATGTCTGGCTAATTTTATAGTTTGCTTAAAATTTCATCCATTTTATTTCAGATATCCAAATTTTTTTCTTTTTTTTTCTTTTTTTTAACTTATCTGTATTTGTTACAACTTTTAAGTGGATTATGACTCAGGCACTACATTTCTATTCACAAGCCTCACTTTTCAAACAGTTTTACAACACATATGGGTAGGGCTTATAATTTTGCTCCTCTAAACAATACTTTTTGTTTGGAAAACAAGCCCTGTGTAGAGTTTCATCAAGTTTCTTCACTTTAAATATACTTATTTCTAGAGAACTAGTAGTACATGCAGTTTTTTTTTTTTTCTTAAGAGACCAGGTCTCACTATGGCATCTGGCTTTCCAGATTCTTTTATTCATTTATTTATCTTTTTTTTTCTTAGATATTTTTAATTTTTAAATCCATTTTACATTTCTCTTCACAAATACTGTCTTCTACATGGCTTTCCAAATTCTTGCATGGGACCAGGCATGTTGGCTCATACCTGTAATCCCAGTATTTTTAGAAGCAGGAGGGTTGCTTGAGGCCAGGAGTTCAAGACCAGCCTGGGCAACATAGCAAGACCCCATCTCCACAAAAAATTTAAAAATTAACCAGGCACGGTGGCGTGTGCCTGTAGTCCTAGCTACTTGGGAGCATGAGGCAAGAGGATTGCTTGAGCCTGGGAGTTCAAGGTTTCAGTGAGCTATGATTGCACCACTGCAGTCCAGCCTAGGAAAGGGAGTGAGATCTTATCTCTAAAAAAACAAAAAAATAAAAAACCCCCCAAATTCTTTTATGGAATAAAATATACTATGCCCCCAATATCCTCATTTTGCCATTATACAAACTATATTCATCATAATAGAGGAAAAAAAGCCACACAGTTTTTTAAAATTTTACTTTAGTAAAGCATTAAATCCCTAGGTTCATTATGTAGAGAAAAAAAAATGTTTTCCTTACCCTCTTAGGATCATTGATTGGGGGCCCACAAATTAAACCATCAAAAAACAGATTGATGTGAGAAAAAGTTGACTTACATGTGCAATGTGCATACACACAGGAGTGTCAGTGGTGAGTAACTCAAATTTGAGTGTTTAGAATTTGGGGCTTAGTGTACCCAACAGTAGGGAAAAGTGGAGGAGGAATGGAGAAAAGGCTTCTGTGGGAAGGACAGATAGGTTTCTCTGGGAAAGAAAAATATGTTTTTAAGAGAACAAATGGGAAATAAGAAAGTTTGTGATATTTGCTTATGCAGGTAGGAGTGGTCTTTTTCAGGGTCATAAAACTCCCCCAGGGAGGGGATTTATGGTAGGTTTACTCTTGGTCTCTCCCCTGGGAGTAGAAGCCACCCCAAACAGGAAATTTATGGCAGTCTTCATTTCTCAGACATTTCCACTTTTAGTCAGATAAGGGAAGTCCAAAGGAAGCCTCTTTCTTCATCTGTTGAATGTCAGATATCTTCAGCTTAAAATAATCTTTATACCAACTCTGGGTTTCTGAGTGGATCACCACAATTGTGTATTTAATCACCTTAGGAAATTTGACAAATATTTAACACAAAATTTTCTAATCTGGAACAAATATTTTAGAGAATAGGATTCATTAATAAATCATTTGTCAAAAAAAAGAGTCGTCTTTGGTTTGATATCCATCTTTCTAGAACCTGAGCTTCTGCTGATAGGCAAGATTATTTTTCTTTAATCTTGAAAACAATTCTATCAAGTTTGTAATAACTGTGTGATATTCAGCCAATCTATTGTGGCAAATGACCCCAGATTTTAGGTGGCTTGACATAATAAAGGTTTATTTATTGTTCACATCACAGTCCAACATGGATTGGCTGGAGCTCTGCTCCATGCACACCTTCCTGAAACCAGGATCCTTTTTTTCATAAAGTTGATTTTAAAATAATTTAATTCATGGAATTTTCAACATCAGATATAGTCTTTCACACTGTCAAGTTATCTTTCTTGTTAATACTCCAGAAATACATTCAGGAAAAATATTCAGAAACAAAGTCTTCACCTTCACCTTTTTTTTTTTTAATGAATTGAAGCTTCATTAGGTTAAACTTTTGAAAATATATATGCATGTATATGTAGCTGTATGTTTTTAATTGATTGGTAAACAGGCAATTGTTCTTGAGACCTTATACATATATATATAATTCTTAAATCAACAAATTATGATACATTTGTAGCATCCTAAGCTCTTTTTAGAGAGAAAAAATTATTTTATCTGTAAAACAGAGACTACTCTGCATGGTAAAACAGAGCTGCTTTGAGTTACACATTGCTATGGTTTGAATGTTTATGTCACCTCCAAAATTCATAGGTTAAAATCTAATCCCCAATACATCAATGCTGGCAGGTGGGGTCTATTGGGGTGTTTAGGTCATTAGGGTTCTACGTTCATGAAAAGATTTATGCCATTATAAAGGGTTTGATGGAGGGAACTTGCTCTCTCTCTCTCTCTCTCTCTTGCCCTCTCTCTGCCCTTCCACCTCTGCCATATGAAGATGAAGCATTCCTCACTCCTGGAGGACACAGCATTTAAGTCATCAGAATCACCAGACCTACTTGTTTCTTGATATTGGACTTCCCAGCCTCCAGAACTGTGAGCCAATAAATTCTGTTTATAACTTACCCAGTCTGTGGTATTGTTACAGTAGCACAAAAAGACTAAGATGTATTTAAATTTTAGGATTTACTGAATGCCTCCTGCTAGACTAAGATTCTTTATTTCAAATGCAAACAAATTCTGTACTCCCTAGCCTTTAATTTTAGGCTTCCTTTGAATAGAGTGAAATTACCCTATTTTTATGTATTTCCAATTACTAAAAAGCTAGATTTGGGTCAGTAAAAGAGTTAAATTCATTAACAGACATCTGGGGAGTAGTCTTTAGTTCACTGAATATAAATGTGATGGCTTCCACCATAGCACAGGTCTTTTGGTGAATAGCTAGGTGCTCTACATGCATACTTTTTTGGTGTGTCCTCCTAAAGGCTACAGGCTTTTGGTGATAATGCATCATGTCATATATTGAAGCAATTTAGTAGAAGATTCTTGCCATCAACCAGTTCCTGGCACCCCCAGAGAAAAGAAATTTGGAGGCTGTCAGTCAATGCAAAGATCGTTTTAAGTTAATAGAACATAAGGAGATTGCTGAGGTCTACTGGGTATTCATTTTTCAAATGGCCATGTTTTTATTGTACTTGTATGTGTACTCTGTGATCTAGTGGAAAGATGTAGCCTATACTTGGGGCTTTTCATAGATACCTGACAAGGGAGTATTTACTCTCAGACCTGGTAAGAGAGCCCTGCACTTTAGTGGCCCCTACATATTACAAACGTATGTTAAAAACCAAAATTTTAACAAGTTTAAGGATTGAATTTACTTTTATTGGAGATTAATTGGGCAGCATCTCATTTAAACATTTAGAAAAGGCACTCTGTTGGACATGGCAGCCCAGTTTTTAAAAGGTAGCTTGAGCCAAAACAAGGAAACAACATAATACAAAAAGCAGATTGGTTAACATCAGGTTACTCCAGGTTAATTTCCCTGTAAAGGTTAAAGCTGAGGGGACTTCCTTATCACTCTGGCTAACACTGGATTTGGCTGCCATTTGTCTCCTGATTTCTCAAAAGGTTGATAAACAGTGTAGTTCTGGTTTGGGGACATGGAACTTTAGCATGAATGATTCTGTATTTTTATTTATTTATTTATTTATTTTAAAATTTTATTAACTTTATTTTTTTTCTAATTTTTCTTTTTTTCTTTTTTCTCTTACACTCCATCTCTATGATTCTGTATTGATTTGATCTGTTCTGTTGGGTCAGTGCAGGAGCTGATTCCCAAACAATGATCTCCCATAAATTTCATTTAACACATTCTAACTGTGGAGGCCCTAAGCAAATAAACACTTCCACATTATGTCTTGTTCTACATCCTCAAAACAATATGTAATTGTGTCTAAATGCTGTGAAGGGTCCTCAATTGTGCATGGCCACGGAGAGAAACAGATAGATACTGCTTCGAGGAATGGGGAGGTTGAGTAGCAGAAGCACTTAAGAAGGAGAACATAACAAATTACTTTAAATCCTTCCTTTCAGATAGTGTGAATGCAAGGGATTTTTTTTGCTTCTCTTCATGTTGCAATGAGTGGTTCCAGGATTACTTACAAATTCACTTAGCACAGTATTTGCAACAGCTGTGGCTGAGAAACTGTAAGTACATTAAACAATTTATATTATCTTTAAAGTTGTATATATGTAGGTCAAGCTCTAATGGATATAAAATATGTTGCTATTAACATTCGCAACTAGGCTAGGTGTGGTGGCTCACGCCTGTAATCCCAGCAGTCTGGAAGGCCGAGGTGGGCAGATCGATTGATCTCAGGAGTTTGAGACAAGCCTGAGCAAGAGCGAGACTCCGTCTCTACTAAAAATAGAAAGAAATTAGCTGGATAACTAAAACTATATAGAAAAAAAAAAAATAAGCCGGGCATGGTGGCGCATGCCTGTAGTCCCAGCTACTTGGGAGGCTGAGGCAGAAGCATTGCTTGAGCCCAGGAGTTTGAGGTTGCTGTGAGCTAGGCTGATGCCACGGCACTCTAGCCCAGGCAACACAGTGAGACTCTGTCTCAAAAAAACCAACCAACCAAACAAACAAACAAAAAAAAGAAGTAGGAGAAAACCAAGGAAATGGGTGTCCAGGCAGTCAAGTAAAGAAAGTGTGTCATGGAGAAGAAATGATCTTATTTTGAACCAACGGAGTAATGGAGGGAAAAAATCTGAGTGAAATAGTTTTTTTATTTTTATTTATTTTTTAAATTTTTCTCCTCCAAAAGGAGGAGAAAAATTCCTCCTTCACTCCTGGAATGAAACAGTTTTTTGGTAGAATGGGAGATGAATCATTGAGACAGTAATTGTAGACAATTCAGCCACCATTATGTTTATGACTAGTTGTTTTTTGCTTTTTTTTTTTTCCTTTTTAAACAGGGTCTCACTCTGTCACCCAGGCTGGAGTGCAGTGACGTGATCATAGCTCACTGCAGCCTCAAACTCCTGGCCTTAAATGATCCTCTTGCCTTGGCCTCCCAAAGTGTTGGGATTATAGGTGTAAGGCATTGGGCCCAGCTTCATTGCCCTTATTGTAATTATTCACTACCTTGTCTCCTACATAAAGTTGGAAGCCTGATGTTGTATACCTTATTAGGAATATACCCAATTGTGTGCTAGTGTAGGGGCAAATTCAAAAGTTTTGTTCAGTGTGTGGAGTAAACATTTTTGCCTTGCCACCGTGCATATCATGTTCCCTTTATCCTCATTGTGTCCCTCAAAACCAAGAAAACATCTGGGACTAGAGACCACAGAGTCTTTCAAATAAGCTGAAATTAGAGTTTTGTAGCACTGAAACAGAATCTTTACACCAAGCAAAGTATAATATAACCTGAAATAGGAAACTTAGCAATTAGATTCTGCCCAAATCCATTGAGTGATCTTTCTTAGTTGGGGACACTATGGAAGAAAGCCGCACAGGGATCTGGCAGTTGAGATGCTTAAGGCAGTTAAACAAATTCACTTTACCTTTGTCGAACTTTGGGTACATTTGGCCATCTGCCTCTGGCAGCACAAAAGATCCAAATTTGACACTGTGAAGAGCTAACTTTAAAGTGCAAAAACAAAGGTTGTAACAGTCTGATACACACAATTAAACCAGAGTGCACCTGCACTTATAATTTTCTCAATTTCAGCCCAAAGCGGGACAGTCTAAGTATTCCTCAGAAACTTCCTGCTCAGGTTGCCCATCTGAAGGCTCACACCTGTGTGGGCAAAACATGCTCCACGCAAGTGCCTCCAATACAAGGAACTTACAACACGGCCATTATTTAAGCAGCCCCCTTGTAAGGGGTCCACACGAGGACACCTAAGGCCACCCAGGACCTTCCCACTTCGCAGAGGCCCTGGGCCTGAGGGAGACCCACCACACAACGCGATCCCTCAGATCCAGGCCAACTCGGAGGCTAGTGAGACCTGCGCAGGTCCCTCCAAAGCTGAGCCTCTGAAGTCACCACTCTGGAAGGTCCCTAGTTGGGTGTGGAAACCTATTACCAAGTGGGGAGCGTGGACACCTGCAGTTCCCGCCCTAAAGGAATCCTGCGGGTGCCTGGGCATCATCAGTTCCTCCTTCCTGCCCAGTTATCTCCCTGCTCCGGGAGGAGTGGGTCGACACCACTCCAAAGGATCAGGCCGCTCCGAAGCTGCAGCTTTGGTTCAGGTGCTGCGCAGAGCCTCCCGGCGCGCTGCCTCACTGCGCTCTCAAGCACGGGTGGGTGCGGGGTCACGTGAGGCCCTACGAGCTGTCAGCCGCACAGCACCCAGGTCTTACTGCGCGTGCGCGGGCAGTCTCCTGCCACCTAGGTGGAAGACTCTCAATTGGCACCGTCAGTTTTGGCCACCTTTAACCTCCTACCTTCCCCTTCGGAGGTCGGAACCCAGGAGCCCAAGTAGCCATCATCCTTCCCTGCATCTAGTGATCTAGTGCTGGTGGAGGGGGGGGGTGGGACCAGGTGGCCAAGCGACGCAGACACACACTACTGCGACCGGGACGCCTTCTCTTGCGTTGGCTGCGATATGCCCATCGTCATGTTGAGGGAGCTGCGGACACTGACAGGCCGCCGCCCCCGCCTAGTGTTTGATACCCAAGCTCTCCCTTCTCTGGAGGACAGGAGTTGGCGGTCCCACCCAGCGGAGCGTCGGATGTCACTAAGTGCCACACCCAGCCCTGTCCCTCACTCCTCGGGGCCCTTTTCCTGAAGCCACCATCCCCAGAATGTTAGTTCCCTTAATTTATTACCCACCACTGCGGCTAGCTTTTCCATTTTTCCTTCTTGGGGCTAATACCTTTAATAGTGTTTACAGCCAAATATCTCACCCCGGGAGGACCCTTACAAACCATCTGTTCCGTTAGAGCTTTTCCTCAATTGGGAAAGTCCCTGGGCTTGAACTTTTTCTAGTACGCTATCCTTCAGGCTTAAGATAGTACGTGTCTCCCACCTAAAAATGGATCATCCATTTGGCTCTTAAAACCCTATACATTAAACTGACTCCAGGATTTTGGACCTTTAGGTGTCCTTCTCTCCTGATCCTTGATTATCAAACCCATTCTAGGGCCAGAGGAAGTAATACACTTTCTCCTTTTCAAGGTGGAGATGTGTTAGCATTCTTTCCTCAGCCTGCTTTGTAAAAGCACATGAATCAAAATTAGGTATAAATTTTCCTTGGTATTTAGGCTTAGCAATTTCACCAAACAATATTTTTCTTTGAACTGCCCTAGCATCATGCAATCCTGAACCAAATAATTCAGATCTGATCTTTATAGCAAAAGAATAGATTTGGGATTAGCTATAATTGAAGAGGAGTTCAAAGCTTGTCCTCCTTGAAGGCTCCTGCTTAGACCTCAGCTACCACCATGAAGAAGCTCAAGAAGCCCACATGGAGGAGAACTGAGGCCCCTGGTAACCTCGGGCCCTAGCTGAGCTTCCAGGTGTCATCTACCAACAACTTCCAACCTTGAGACAGTGAGGCTATTTGGGACTTTTTTCTTCTGCACCTCAGAGAATGGAGTCCGTCTCAAGATGTAACCTATGAGTGTGGTTTGGACAAAACAGCTACTTGTTGGTGTATTGCAGTCAGGTGAGAATAAATGGCAAGCTTGAACTGGCAGACAGGAAAGAATATCAATGGGATCTCTGTGAGATGAACATTCCAGACAGTGAGAGAGGTGGGTGTTCCAAAAGTAAGTGACCTTGTGAGGGGCAAAAAAGACATCCATCATGATGAAGCAACAACAATAAGAACAAGTATTGAACTGGGAGCAAGACAGTTCTCTGGGTGGCCTTGGACCAACCCAGTTCTCCCTCCTTTCTTGCTTTTCTCAAGAATAACTGTAGAATGTGCTGGAAATGCAACATCCTAAAATAGGACAGAAATTGGACTGAACATCCTGGAGTTTTTTTCTCCTCTGGAAGCAGGATGTCCTTCAGTGCTTTGGCCCTGAGAGTCTTGCTGCCCCTGAGGTGTATAACCCAGAGGGGACTGCTTTCTGGAGTTCCTCAGCTGTGATGCAAGTGGGACATGTATAGTTGAGGTATCATCTGACCCAGACAGCTTTCTTGAGCCTTGGGGGACTGGTTGCATCCTAGGCTTTGGTTGCCCCTTGCTGCCTATCTATAAGTAATAAATCTGCTCCATGTAACTTGTGCATGCATGTTGTGTCTCACTGGACTCAGACGTCTAAGTTGGTAACCAGTGTACAGTGAACCTGATTTCACACTGGGAAGTGCCTAAAAGGAATAAAGATTCGGTAACTAGGTCCGGGGACTAAACATAGTGCTATCTTATGGCAGAAAGATGAATACCTATCACTTGTTCTAGCTGATTGGTTTAGAAAGACTTCTGCCTTATCTACTTACTTGTATAGACATCATACATGAGAGCTAATAAAAGAATAAAGATACTATTATTAAATTGTACTTAAATTTAAAAACAAAGGCTCTTTCTTACATTAAAAAGTGTATGCATTTTTGGGTTACAGTTCAGTTTAAAAAGAAAAAAAAAGAGATGAGTTTTTTGATATTTTTTATTTTTTTTTTTAAAGTGTACGTATTTCAAAAGTTTACATTATTCACCAAAAGACTCATTAACTCATGGGTAATTTTTGTATAGCTATTATAAAGGGCCTGATATAGGAGAGCTGTCCAGAAAGTATCCAGCCATGTACCCATTCTTGTTAAATTAACAATGGCTGGATACTTTCTAGACAGCCCTAAATTCCCTTGATACGTCATCACTTAGAAACCACAAAGGAAAACTCACAGCAGTCTACTTTACAGTCAAAGCATGCAATGGACACAATGTGTTCCTCCAAAATTCATATGTTGAAACCCCAACCCCAGTGTGATGGTATTTGGAGGTGAGGCATTTGGAATGTAGTTGGGTCATAAAAGTAGAAACCTCATGAATGGTTTCTACCATTCTTAAGGCACTTAAAAGTGCCTTTATAAGAAGAAACAGGAGAGCTAGCTAACTCTGTGCCACATGAGGATACAGTAAGAAGTTGGTAACCTGCAACCTGGAAGAAGGCACTTATCAGAACCCAGCTATGCTGGCACCCTGACTTTGGAATTCCAGCTTCCAGGATTGTGACAAATAAATTTCTGTTGTTTACAAGCTATCCAATCTATGGTACTTTCTTATAGCAGCCTGAACTAAAACAAAGTAACTGCAGTTTTTAGGGAATAACTTAGATTATGCTCAAATAAAGCTCTGCAAACTTTTTATTGCACTTCACCAATCTGAGAAAGAAACTAGTTATATTAACATGAAACAAACCAAGAATTTTGAGCTACATAGAGCTTTTATTGGCCCAAATAAATGCATTTATTTAAACAATTATTCCTATCACTTGATCTCATTACTAATTTTTGGGTTATACAAATTATTCTAAATATCCACAGTGTAGCAGTTATTTCTGAGCATTTACTCCTGGAAATATACAGTGATGTACAAGCATATTTTGCATGCAGTGTGATTATTGACACCATGGCAAAAATAAAATAACATAAAAATAAATGAAGGCTTTGGAGTAATGCTGGGAAATTGCTCCAAAGATCTTGGAACTGAAAGTCACAGAATTTTCCCAGTTAGGTGTTTACACTGTCTTGGCATAACTGCAATGAAAATATTCTAGTATTAACCTAAATGAGTCATATTCCAAAAATATAGGAACTAGCCAGAGCAATCAGCTGAGAGAAAGAAATAAAAGGCATCTAAATCATAAAAGAGGAGGCCAAACTATCCCTGTTTGCCAATGATAAGATCTTATAGCTAGAAAATTCTAAAGATTCCTCCAAAAGACTTTATTGATAAATAAATTCAATAAAGTCTCAGGTTACAAGATACACAAATCAGTAGCATTTCTATACACTAATGACAGTCAAGCTGAGAGTCAAATGAAGAACTCAGTATTATTTACAATAGCTGCAAAGACAAGAAAAGACCTAGGAATATACCTAACCAAGGAGGTGAAAGATCTCTACAAGGAGAACTACAAAACACTGAAGAAAGAAATCATAGATGACAGAAACAAATGGGAAAACATCTCCTGCTCATGGATCGGAATAATCAATATTGTTAAAATATCCACACTGCCGAAAGTGATTTACATATTCAATGCAATTTCCATCAAAATAGCAACATAATTTTTCACAGAAATGGAAAAAACAATCCTAAATTCCATATGGAATAAAAAAAGGCCTGAATAGCCAAACCAATCCTGAGCAAAAAGAACAAATCTGGAGGCATCACATTACTGGACTTCAAATTATACTATAAGCCTATAGTGACCAAACCTGCATACCAGTGGTATAAAGGTAGACATATAGATCAGTAGAACAGAATAGAGAATCCACAAATAAAACCATATAGCTACAGGCCGGGCGCGGTGGCTCACGCCTGTAATCCTAGCACTCTGGGAGGCCGAGGCGGGAGGATTGCTCAAGGTCAGGAGTTCAAAACCGCCTGAGCAAGTGCAAGACCCCGTCTCTACTAATAATAGAAAGAAATTAATTGGCCAACTAAATATATACAGAAAAAATTAGCCAGGCATGGTGGCACATGCCTGTAGTCCCAGCTACTCGGGAGGCTGAGGCAGAAGGATCGCTTGAGCCCAGGAGTCTGAGGTTGCTGTGAGCCAGGCTGACGCCACAGCACTCTAGCCTGGCTGGGCAACACAGTGAGACTCCGTCTCAAAAAAAAAAAAAAAAAAAAACCATATAGCTACAACCGATTTTTGACAAATTAGACAAAGACACAATAGAGAAAGGACACCCTATTCAATAAATGGTGCTGAGAAATTGAATAGCCACATGCAGAAAAATAAAACTGGATCCCTGTCTCTCACCATATATAAACAGTAATTCAAGATGGATTAAAGACTTAAACATAAGACCTGAAAGCATAAAAATTCTAGGAGAAAATGTAGAAAACACTCTTCTGGACATTGGCCTAGGCAAAGAATTTATGACTAAAACCCCAAAAGCAAATACAGCAACAACAAAAATAAATGGGACAGCAAAGGAATGCACATCAAAGGAAATAATTAACAGAATCAATAGACAACCTACAAACTGGGAGAAAATATTTGCAAACTATACATCTGACAAAGGACTAATATCCAGAACCTACAAAGAACTCAAATAAATCAGCAAGAACAAAACAAATAACCCTACGAAAAAGTGGGCAAAAGACACAAATAGATTTTTTTTTAAGATATGCAAATGGCAAAAAAACATGTGAAAAAATGCTCAATATCAGTAACCATCAGAGAAATGCAAATTAAAACCACAAGGAGATACCACCTTACCCCTGTCAGCAAGATCATTATTAAAACATCAAAAAATAGGCCAGGCACGGTGGCTCACGCCTATAATTCTAGCACTCTGGGAGGCCAAGGCGGGCGGATCACTAGAGGTCAGGAGTTCAAGACCAGCCTGAGCAAGAACAAGACACCGTCTCTGTTAAAAATAGAAAGAAATTAATTGGCTAACTAAAAATATATAGAAAAAATTAGCCTGGCACGGTGGCACATGCCTGCAGTCCCAGCTACTCAGGAGGCTAAGGCAGAAGGATTGCTTGAGCCCAAGAGTTTGAGGTTCCTGTGAGTTAGGCTGACACCATGGCACATTAGCCCAGGCAACAGAGTAAGATTCTGTCTCAAAAACAAAACAAAACAAAACAAAAAAACAACAATATGTTGGTGCAGATGTGGTGAAAAAGGAATGCTTATACACTGTTCGTGGGAATGTAAATTAGTTCAACCTACCTCTATGGAAAACAGTATGTAAATTCCTCAAGGAACTAAAAGTAGACCTACCATTCAATCCAGCAATATTATATCAAGAAGACAATTGCACCTGAATGGTTATTGCAGCACAATTCACAACTGTAAAGATATGGAACCAACCTAAGAGCTCATCAAGAAAGTGTGGTATATTTACACCATCGAGTATGACTCAGCTATAAAAAGAAATGAAATAATGCCTATAAAAAGGAATGAAATAATGTCATTTGCAGCAACTTGGAAGAAACTAGAGACCATTACCCTAAGTAGAGTATTCAGAAATGGAAAAACAAATACGTGTTCTCACTTATAAGTCGGACCTAAATGATAGGTATTTAAGGTCATAAAGTGGTGTAATGGGCACTGGAAACTAAGAAGGAGGGAGGGAGGGGGATGAGGGATAAAAAATTACCTATTGGGTACAATGTACATTATTCTGGTGATGGGTACACTGACAGCCCTGATTTCAGCATGATACAATTCATTCATGTAACACAAACACTTTTACTCCCTAAGTCTACTGAAATATAAATAAATTTTTTAAAAAAGAACATATGAACTAATGGTAAATGGGGCTGAAAGGAGATTCCTCACAGGCATAGCTAAAACTCTTTAGTTTACCAAACTAAAGAGTATCAGGTAGTTCTATTTTTCTGGAAGATAAAGCAGAAAAGGAAATATTAAAAAGTATTATGGCCAAGTGCAGTGGCTCACACCTGTAATTCTAGCACTTTGGGAGGCCGAGGTGGGAAGATTGCTTAAGGCCAGGAGTTTGAGACCAGCCTGGGCAACATAGCAAGACCCTGTCTCTCAAAAAAAAATAAGAAAAATTAGCTGGCCATGGTGGCATGTGCCTGTAGACCCAGCTATTCAGGAGGCTGACGCAGGAGGATCCTTTGAGCCCAGGAGTTAGAGGTTGCAATGAGCTGTGATTGCACCACTGCACTCCACCCTGGGTGACAGAGCGAGACCCTATCTCAAAAAAAAAAAAAAAAAAGTATCGTGATATGTTGAGTTGCAATAGTGATTTCTGAAGGCATTTAGCAATTAAATGCACTGGTTCTTCAATATAAATGTATGTACACTATCGTGGAGTTTATGAAGATAATCTCTTCACATCAAGAGCAAATTTTCTCAAAATCTTTGCTCCTTAATCACTGCAACATCCCAATTAAAAGCAAGGAGAAAATTCACTCTGCTCTTGATCATAAAGGAAAGACATGGGTAAAATCAAAACCATAATACAAGGAAGAGACTGATGTTTTATATCCTGTGCCTCACCATTCGTTTGCACTAGTTTTTTGCTGACAGCAAAATAGGAAGCATACAGACTCACACAGATAGTGAGTCAGCCCAAATCAATATAACCTACCACGGTATTATCTACTCAAAATGCATTAGGAGACTGCAAGCTCAGAAACACAACAGCCAGCCTCAAAAAAGAAAGCAAATGAGAAAACATACAGGATCATTTCTTCTCCAGAGAATCAAGGGAGATTAAAATACATCAAGTGAAGACAGATTATTAGAATTTGTTACTCTTCTGTAAAATTTACACAAGTATTTGCATGCTAAAAAGACTCTTCAGAGTTGGTTAACAACTGTCATTTAATGAATACCTACCAGATACAGAGCTCTATTCCATGTCAGCTGGGGTTAGCATTCAGAATTCCAAGCTAGACAGGAGCAGAGTCCGTGGCCATAGCACAGTTCAGTATGACAGTTACAACTTATTTGGATGTAAGTGATAGAAAACTGAAGGTAAATTGTCTTAAGCAAAAAGATAATTTATTGGCTCATATAAATGCAAAATTATTTTCGATAAGGGAACGTTTTTAGAAAACCAGTGATTATTAGTCATTCAATGTCTATATTTTCCACAGTCCACTGGACTTTAAAACATCAAAATTTGACTCTATAATTTGCTATATTATTAGTATGATGAGCACTTGGGAGGCTCATTTTTTTTTTTTTTGAGACAGAGTCTCGCTCTCTTGCCGGGGCTAGAGTGAGTGCCGTGGCATCAGCCTAGCTCACAGCAACCTCAAACTCCTGGGCTCAAGCCTTCCTCCTGCCTCAGCCTACCAACTAGCTGGGACTACGGGCATGTGCCACCATGCCTGGCTAATTTTTTTAAATATATTTTTAGTTGGCCAATTAATTTCTTTCCATTTTTAGTAGAGACAGGGTCTTGCTGTTGCTCAGGCTGGTTTCAAACTCCTGACCTTGAATGATCCTCCCGCCTCGGCCTCCCAGAGTGCTAGGATTACAGGAGTGAGCCATCGCGTCCAGCCTGGGAGGCTCATTTTTTACAGTGTCTTTGAGTTGATTTCAAAGGTAATTCATCTACATAACTGACTTTATGGGGATCACAACCATTCTGCAACTGTTCATTATCAGAACTAAATCAATTATTTAATCTGGCAAAAACTTGTTAACTGCAATTCAAATCTAAAGATTAATTATACTTCAGGGACATAATATAATCACCCAAGTCATAATTTTGTCCATTTTTTTTTTTTCCAGCAGCAAAATGGTATTTTGAACCTCTGGGTGCAGATGGGTGGAGGCTGAAAAAGGCATGCAGGAGAGAAAAGGGAAGAGCCTTGGGTTTTATAGAGGGTTTTTCTGGAGGGAGTAAATAAATTCTTTTCAAACAACCAGGAGGGATAAGGAAAGTAAGTTCCCCTCTAGCATTCTATTCCTTTGTCTCCCTAGGGAACACCTGGGAGGGTTAAGCATAGTCCTTATCAGGAGGATAAGGAAAGTAAGTTCCCCTTTTGCATTTTGTTCCCTTATCTCTCCAGGGTCTGGCAAAGGCTACCTGCCTAATACACTCCAAAGAAGGGGAGAGCAGTGGGTTTTATAGGAGGTTTGGATGAAAGTTTGGGGAGGGTGAATTCTTTAAGCCTAACATTCCACCCTTTTTATTATATACATATAAGAAAAGGAAGGGTAAAGTATGGGTAATTGTCCTACTTCAATAGCCAAGACTGTGCAACAATTAGTATATAACATCTGTTTCATATAGTGTTTTATTTTATTTTTTAATTTTTTTAAGCCAGTCAAATTTAGCAGTGGGGGTTGAATACCAACTTTAGTGACACTAATGTTAATAAGTTCTGTTAACCCACTACCATCGGACCAGCCTCATATAGTGTTTTAATGTTTTGAAAACACTCTTGCTTTTTAAAACCACTGTACTGATTTGCATAACAACACAGGGAAGTCAACGGCACTGATAGAGTCCTCATTTTTTAGGCAAGGAAACTTGAGACTCAACCATACAGTACAGTTTCTCCTGGTATATGTAGGGAATTGGTTCTAAGACACGTGGTTCCAAGACCGAAATCTGCTCATACTTGAGTCCCACAATCAGCCCTGCAGAACTCTCTCATGTAGGAAAAGTTGGCCTTCTGTATATGCAAGGTTCTCATCTCTGGCTGGTTGAAAAGAATCCAGGTATAAGTAGACCTCCGCAGTTTAAACTCATGTTGTTCAAGGTTCAACTGTAATTTGTTGAGCAATTGTATCTTGTAAACATCAAACAACTGGTAAATAGCAGAGATGGGTATGAAATATAGGCGTCTAGCCTTCCAGTTTCCCATTATAATAAGTGTACAAAATACTAGTTAAAAGAGCAGATTGTGGCTGTGGCTCTGTGTGACTTTGAGCAAATTAATATCACAGTGAGGCAGTTTATCTGTAAAATAGGTCTAACAGTACTTACTTCACCAGGTAATAATTTCACTGAGGATAATAGGTGTTAATACCTGCAGAACTCTTAGAACAGTGCTTCGCAAATAATATCAGCCCTGTATGTTACCAATTCTACCACATCGCCTTAACTTCTAATGCGATGGAAGCCTTATATTGTACACCTTATTAGTAATACACCCAATTTAGGACATATGTAGAGCACATTTCAGAAGTTTTGTGGATGTGAGTAGAATAAAGAGCAAACCAATATTTCCACTATCTTTGACCTAATTTTATTACCATAATGTCCCTTCCACCAAGTAAACATGTCAAAACTATGTTAAGAATACTTGCCTGAGATTGGAGACTATGGAGACACTAAGTTATCAGGTTTGTGCAAAAGTAATTGCAGTTTTAGCATTGTGGAAATTTGTCCTTTGATACTGGAATACATTCTTAAATAAATGTGTTTAGGTTGTACATCATTTTAATGCATATTTCTCGATTATTTTTTTGCTAATGAATTCTTACTTGCTGGTTATTTTATATTTATTTTAGACTATGGAAATGATGTTAGACAAAAAGCAAATTTGAGCGATTTTCTTATTCAAGTTCAACATGGGTTGTAAACACCGAGACAATTCACAATATCAACAACACATTTGTCCCAAGAGCTGCTAACTAACGTACAGTGCAGCGGTGGTTCAAGAAATTTTGTAAAGGAGATGAGAGCTTTGAATATGAGGAGCACAGAGGCCGGCCATCAGAAGTTAACTACGACAAACTGAGAGCAATCATCAAAGCTGATCCTCTTACAACTACACGAGAAGCTGACAAAGAACTCAAGTGTCGACCATTCTATGGTCATTCGGCACTTGAAGCAAATCGGAAAGGTGAAAAAGCTTGATAAGTGGGTGCCTCATGAGCTGACTGAAAATTAAAAAAATCGTCCATTTGAAGTTTCATCTTCTCTTATTGTATGTAACAATGAACCATTTCTCCATCCATTTTATATCACAACTGGCAATGACCAGCTCAGTGGTTGGACCAAGAAGAAGCTCCAAAGCACTTCCCAAAGCCAAACTTGCAGCAAAATTTCCTTCTAGTTATTAGAGAAAAGGAAAAAAAAAAAACTTGTACCAGAAAAAGGTCATGGTCACTGTTTGGTGGTCTGCTGCTGGTCTGATCCACTGCAGCTTTCTGAATCCCAGTGAAACCATTACATCTGAGAAGTATGCTCAGCAAATCGATACACCAAAATCTGCAACCCCCCTGCAGTTGGCATTGGTCAACAGAGAAGGCCCAATTATTCTCTATGACAATGCCTGACTGCACAGCGCACAACCAATTTGCCTCATCCGCCATATTCATCTGGCCTCTTCCCAACCAACTACGACTCCTTCAAGCATCTTGACAACTTTTTGCAGGGAAAACGCTTCCAAAACCAACAGGATGCAGAAAATGCTTTCCAAGAGTTGTCAAAAGCACATATTTTTACGCGACAGGAATAAACAAACTTATTTCTCATTGGCAAAAATGTTTTGATTGTAATGGTTCTTATTTTGATTAATAAAGATGTGTCTGAGCCTACTTATAATGATTTAAAATTCACTGTCGAAATTAAAAATATACATAGGAAATAGCCGGGCATGGTGGCACATGCCTGTAGTCCCAGCTACTCGGGAGGCTGAGGCAGAAGGATTGCTTGAGCCCAGGAGTTTGAGGTTGCTGTGAGCTAGGCTGACACCACAGTATTCTAGCCTGGGCAACAGAGCAAGGTTCTGTCTCAAAAAAAAGTAATTTAAAAAAATAAAAAATAAAATTCACTGTCCAAAACCACAATTACTTTTTCACCAACCTAATATTATAAGCAGCTGAAATGGGCCAGGCATGGTGGTTCACACCTGTAATCCTAGCACTCTGGGAAGCTGAAGCCAGAGGATCACTTCAGCTCAGAAGTTCAAGACCAGCCTGAGTAAGAGCAAGACCTGTCTCTACTAAAAATAGAAAAAATTATCTGGGCAATTAAAAATAGAAAAATTAGCTGGGCATGGTGGTACTTGCTTGTAGTCCCAGCTACTCCAGAGGCCAGAGGATTGTCTGAGCCCAGGAGTTTGAGGTTGCTGTGAGGTAGGCTGACACCAGCGCACTCTAGTCTGGTCAATAGAGTAAGAATGTGTCTCAAAAAAAAAAAAAAAAAAAAAAAAAGCTTAAATGAAGAGTATTGTTTTACATAAAAGCTCAGCAATTAGTCTCAGACCAAATCCACTGATTAGAATAGGAAATCACCCACTATTTTCAGCATGAAAGACGTTATGTGGAAACCCCAGGCAGACCAAACTGCAGTACTGCCAATTGTTTAAAGAAGTATTTCAGTCCTGTTAAACTCAGCCATCCATTTCTGCCAGCACAAAAGCTTTAAGTCTTCTGTGCAGCTTGGATGGGCAGAGCTTAATGCTCAGGTACAACAGGTTATACCTCTGGTAAGTTGTCTGGGACCAGGCGGCACCCAGAGTTGTAGTGAGGCCAATTCAGGCCGAAGGGCTTCCGTATTCTTGACAAACTTCCAGCCCAGGTCTCCCCATCTAAAGGCTCCACCTGTGTAGGGTGGGAAAGTCTCCGCTATACCACGCAGGTGTCACAAAATCAAGGCAGTTTTGCAAACAAACACCGCTGTGGCTGCAAACTCCCAGGTAATGGGTTGGCAAAACAAGGTCTTCCCACTTACGGCAGAAGACCTAAGAGGGATGAGACGGACGCCGCTGAGTGCCCGCGCCTCCGGCCACGCGCCGCCTCTGACGTCACCGGTCGGCGGGACTCCCACAGCTGGGTGGGCACGTGAACTCGGTTGGTCCAACCCAACCGCAGGCACGTCCCGCGGCTCCCTTCACTTCCGTTCCTCCCGTCTGTTCACGGGTCTTATCCCAGCGTGGGAGGGCCACGACTTCCCAGGCCTGATGCGGCCAGAAGACGCAGCTTGCTTAGGTGACGCACAGAGGATGGAATTGGAGGGAGAAACGTGACTGGAACACACCTGGCCATGGAAGTGCACGTGGCCGTAAGTGTCCGCTCACCCCAACGGTTGACGGTCACGTGATACACCCTCCAGTACTCCCCTCCTGCGATGAGTCACGTGATACACAGAGACCGCTGGCTCCCAGAGACCGTTTGAATAACTGACAGTAATCTGGCGGTTGACATTCTCATTGAACCGTACATTACTGATGGCCCACTCCCCTTTTTAGCTGGGGTCCTGACCTTTCGGGCAGAAAATTGCCACTAGGGTAGGGCAGATGGGGTGGAGGCGCAGGGAAGCCCTCAGGACAGTTTCTGAACACTTGTGCACTGGATTCTGGAGGCACCGACAGCTAGGGAAGCAGGTGCCAGTAGGGCAGTTTCTCCCTGTATCCCTTGTTGTCGTTGCGACTATTGGCATATGGTGGAGTGACTGGCTGGCTGACCTTCATCCCTCCTGGTAGCTAAGACATTTTTTTGCAGTACTTCTTGGGGAGGGGGGTGGAGATCTTACCACCATCTTCTGGTCAGTTTGGACCACCTCCTCAGCCATAAGAGCTAAAGTATGAAGGCCTAAATTCTTTCTTCCACTCCCTTTTCTAGGCACCCTTCTGGCTGATTAAAAAAAAAAAAAAAATAGGTCCTTAAAGCTGGGTGGAAAAGCTGAGTTCAAAATCAAATTTGGAATATTTAAAGTGGATTTAAAAATATTTCAGCAATGCAGACAATTATGTGGTGAGTTATGGTGCTGTTGGTAAGATATATCTTGATACACTATACGAGAAACAAATGAATGTCTGAATATGTACCAGTGCTTTTTGCCAACTGTGCAGTCTCAGTGATGATTGATGGGAGCCACACACTCTTGTACTTTTCAATGCTGCAGGGCAAGACGATTATGACACAATGACCCCCCAGGTATCCACTAAACAGATGTATTTTTAGTTTATCTTGTAATGGTCTTCTGTCCTTATTTGAAAATATGAAAGAAAAGTGGGTACCGAAATAATTACTGTCAAAGACTCTTTGTTGGAACCAAAATTGATCTCAGAGGTATCACCCTCTACTATTGAGAAACTTTCCAAGGACAAACACGAGCCCATCACCCCACAGATGGCCGAAATGATGATCTGTGACCTGAAGGCTGTCCAATAGTTGGAGTGATTTGCATTCACACAGAAAAGGCTAAAAGATGTATTTGACGAAGTGCTATCAGCTGCCCTGGAGCCTCCAGAAGGGAAGAAGAACCGCAGGTGAGTGCTGCTCTGAACATAACTCCAGTGCACTTTCTGCACAGTTGGCGGTGCCATCACACTAAAAGCAATGTTTAAATCAAATTTAAAAAGGGAATTCATTTTTGCATTTGCAGGGAAACTGCTCCGTGCCAGTTCCCTAATAGCCTAGAATGTTGTTACTGGCCAACTCTGTCAGCCTTACTTGACAAATTTGGCACCCAACCTGGGCTTGGTAAGATCATGAAGGCTTTTTGGAAGACAGAGCCACATGGGCCAGGATAAGAGATCTGATAAGACTCCCCGGGATCTGCTAGAGCACATCTCTTGCCTAAGTGGTTAATGGAGAAGAGGGGTAAGTTTCCTCCCAGTGTCTTACTTGTTAATGGACTGTGTGGGCTGGGTTAGGTGATATGAGCAGATTCCCTGGCATCTGATAGTGCATGTCAGTGAATATTTAGAGGTTTAAAGAGGTAGGATTGAAGTAGCTGCTTTAATGATGTTTTAGTTGTAGAAGCTCATTTGTTGAAGCTGAGCATAAGGCCACCTAAATCTTTAAGTTGGTCCAAGCCTGTGCTTGCTGTTGCGGAGCTGCTCCCACCATGTCCCCATCTCTTCCTCTCTCTCTTAATCTGACCTCTGCTACTTTAAGGAAGAGAACATCACTGCTCTAGTCAGCCCTCCTGCTGGACTCTTGTGCACTGCCTTGCACTCCCTGAAGAAAGGACTCAGTCTCTGGGCAGTTGTTGTAATCCTTGAACGTGCTTGTGTCTCTTTGGTGTATGTTTCCCTACCAAGTGTCTGAATTCAGCTGATAGAATTTAGACCAATCTTACAGTAAATAGGAAAAAAGCTTTTTTTTTTTTTTTTTGTGACAGAGTCTCACTCTGTTGCCTAGGTTAGAGTGCCGTGGCGTCAGCCTAGCTCACAGCAACCTCAAACTCCTGGGCTCAAGCGATCCTCCTGCTTCAGCCTCCCAAGTAGCTGGGACTACAGGCATGCGCCACCATGCCCGGCTAATTTTTTCTATATATTTTTAGTTGGCCAATTAATTTCTTTCTATTTTTAGTAGAGACGGGGGTCTCGCTCTTGCTCAAGCTTGTTCGAACTCCTGACCTTGAGCGATCCTCCCGCCTCGGCCTTCCAAAGTGCTAGGATTACAGGCGTGAGCCACCTCGCCTGGCCAGGACAAAAGTTTAATGAGTGAAGATTCTGAGCCAATTCAATGTACCATAGTGAAAATGTAGAATTTAAATCATCTCTTACTTTCTTGTACTATGAATGCTTAGTCAGTGTTAGAGAAAATTCCTTTGGTGTCCAAAGTTTTCATTCTATAAGTAATGCTTGTTGATTGGCAAATTGAAAGTTTCAGTCTTGATGTCTCTAATATTATCAGATGCTTGCCAGCAGGTGTGACTAATAAACCCTATCAAAATACAGGCAGGGCCTTATTGCCAAGTAAAGTTACAAGGAGACTTGTAACTCCTGCCAAAAATTGATCTGTTTGTCTATGATAAAAGAGGCCATACCACTGTGGCCCTTGAAACTTATCTGTGTTATATTTTATTTGGTGAACAGTTCATACACCTAAATGGTTGTAACTGATATTGCTGAGTGTATTGTGGGAATAGATGCATTAAGTATGTTTAATACCTCTCCTGATTGTAGGAAGAAATGCCACAATTAAAACAGTGATAATTGGCCGGGTGCGGTGGCTCACGCCTGTAATCCTAGCACTCTGGGAGGCTGAGGCGGGCGGATTGCTCAAGGTCAGGAGTTTGAAACCAGCCTGAGCAAGAGCGAGACCCCGACTCTACTTAAAAAAATAGAAAGAAATTAATTGGCCAACTAAAAATATACAGAAAAAATTAGCCAGGCATGGTGGCGCATGCCTGTAGTCCCAGCTGCTTGGGAGGCTGAGGCAGAAGGATTGCTTGAGCCCTGGAGTTTGTGGTTGCTGTGAGCTCGCTGCGGCCACGGCACACACTCTAGCCCAGGCAGCAGAGTGAGACTCTGTCTAAAAAAAAAAAAAAAAAAAAAAAACAGTGATAATTGACCGGCATGGTGGGTCATGCCTGTAATCCTCACACTCCGGGAGGCTGAGGTGGGAGGATTGCTTGAGGTTGGGAGTTTGAGACCAGCCTGAGCAAAAGTGAGACCCTGTGTCTACTAAAAAATAGAAAAAGTTATCCAGGTGACTAAAAATGGGGAAAAATTAGCCAAGTGTGGTGGCGCATGCCTGTAGTCCCTACTTACTTGGGAGGCTGAGACAGGAGGATCACTTGAGCCCAGGAATTTGAGGTTGCTGTGATCTAGGCTGACACCACAGTACTCTACCCCAGGTGACAGACTCTGTCTCAAAAAAAAAAAAAAAAAAAGGAGTTGGCAGGGCTGCATTCCTTCCAGAGACTCTAGGAGAGGATCACTTTCCTTGCCCTTTCTAGTTTCTGGAGACTGTCCTCATGCCTTGGCTCATGACCCCTTCCTGACATCATTTCAGCCTCTTGCTTCCATCATCACATCTCCTACGTCCTCTTCTGTAGTCAAATCTCCCTTTGCCTCTGTTTTATAAAGACACTTGTGATTACATTCAGGGTCCATCTGAATAATCTGGGGTAATCTCCCCATCTCAAGATTCTTAACCACGTCTGCAGAGTCCCTTCTACTATATAAGGTAACATTTACAAGTTCCAGGGATTAGGACCTAGACATCTTTGGGGGCTGTTCTTCAGCCTGTCACACTGGACATTAATGGAATCTCATAGCTACATAGTCACCACCCAGATGTGGCCATCTCATATGCAGCATCTATGCTGTCACCTCAGGTGATCTTTGGAGCCTGGGTACATGTGGTTTCTGAGGATACCTGGGCCTAGCTCCTGGATATATTAGCTTAGGTAAAAGCCAATGGGGTTGTGTAGAGAAGAGTTAACATACCAGGTCTGAGCCTGCTTATCCTTAGAAAGGCCTGCTTATAAGGTTGGCTGTTGGCTGGTGTCTGGGCACAGGGATTAGGTTCCCACCATTCCCAGAACTGATAAGAGCAGTTCAATGTGCCTAAACTGTTTATGCAACCATTGTGGTTTATGCCGAACACTTTGTTTCCTTCTGGGAGTCTGGAATTTTGGTGTGTGTTTGGCAGAGGGTGCCTATTTAACAAGCACCCAGTAAAAACCCTGGGCTCTGTGTCTCCCTTAAACTTCTGTGGTAGGCAACATTTCATGTGTGTTGTCACAACTTATTGATGGGGGAATATGTCCTGTATGATGTCACTGGAAAGGACTCTTGGAATCTTGTACCTGGTTTCCTCTACACTTTGTGCCATGTGCCTTTTCCCTTTGCTAACTTTGTTTTGTGTCCTTTTATTGTAATAAATCTTAGCTGTGAGTACAACTATATGCCGAGTATTGTTAGTCCTCCTTGTGAATCATCAAACCTGAATGGATGGTCTTGTGACCCCAGCACAATTGGCATCAGAAGTGGGATTTGCTAGCCCAACGCTGACTCACTAAAATACAGCAGACATTGTTTGGGGAAAGGAAGGATAAAGGGGTGGGGGAGGAAAAACCTTTGGTGCTTGGCTGGCTATGGAGGCATCCATGGTATGAAACTGCAGTCTTTTGTGAGGGGTAAAATTTACCTGTGCAATTTGAAAATGACAGATCTGACTCCAGAAGAGTTAGCTTGCTAGCTCTCCTGGCTGTTTTGCATTGTGATGGCTAAAGTGAGGGGAGCAAAGTGCAGGTTGGTGATACCTTTTGGTTTTTGTTCTCTCATCTGGGGGAGGAGAAAGGGCTCCCCAATTCCCAAAAGTGAGCCTGGATGGATCAAAAATATTAAACGTTTGTATTGCTCTTTCCTCCAAATGGGAGGAGGGAATGTTAAATTGGTTCCCAGGGCTGGAGGAAAGCAAAACAGAGGAGGAAAAGGGAAGAAATCACTACAGCCATTTCTTCAGCATAGCTGCTGCCACTGCTGCGGTAGCCCTGCCCCACCACCCTGCATTCCAGCTGGGATCTTCTCTGGTAGCTGTAATGTTAACCCTGCAAATGTTAAATTTACTGCTAAAGAATTACATCAATTTCCATTCAAAAGAGGGGCATTTTTTAAAAATAGCTTTGTGTTTTGTGGCCATTGCATTTGGATGTAGGATGAAAATTGATGTAAAATGTTATATGCTTGTAATTTCAGAAATGGTAGAAGATCATCCCAATTGGCGAAAGCTGTAAGGAAAAAATGTTAATGGGACACACAAATAATTGCTTTTTGCCACTAGTAGGTGGATTGACATTTACATTTTTTGAGTATTAAAAACAAAATCTTCATAACTGATGATTTCTGCTATATTTTTTTTGCCTACTGGAGCCTCTGAAAAAAGGAAACAACATGAATAGGGAGGCACTCTCCAGCTGGAAATACACTTTTGGAGTGTTACAAAGCAGATTTTAGTCGCTAATGAGCTCTTGTAAAATCAGATGTCTGACCCATAAAGGCTGATGATTTCCCAGCCAGATGTGCATATTTTTGAGTGGGTCAATTTGGACTCTAATACTGACAAGATAAAAAAGGCTTAGTGAAGCTTTGCTTGTCAGTTGTACTTGGAACATGGCTGTCTGGCCTTGCAACATCTTAGCTTTGCTGCTGCAAAGAAAAGCCATTGACTTTTTGGAATTCTGATCCCAATTGCCTGGACCTGACTCTAAGCTGAATCCTGATACTTTCTGGTATGGGCTGTTTCAGCCTGAACACTGGCTATGCCAAACTGAATCTAACAAAGTTGCCCTGCTCAAAAAACAAAACTCAGATGCTGGGACAGTTGTAGATTTAGGACACTCCTCTGTGGGCTAAATTGTGAAAACATCATTAATTCTGGTTGTACCATCTGGGTCACAAACAAGTGCCTACAGAAAAGGGGACTATCTGAAATTGACCTGCTCATTGATTGGCTCTGTTTCTGATACAGAGACTGTTAGCATTCCCAACTTATGATCCCTGCAAAAGCAAGGTGGGGGAAGGTACTTCACAGGAAGTGTGACCCCTCCACCCACTATTGACAGATCAGACTCTAGACCATTTTAAGGACCACCTCACTGCTGTTAATTAACCATTAGTTGTGTTCAGCTTTTGGTATTAGTTGCAGTTTGCAACAGTGGACTGATACTCTACTTCCCTCACTTTTCTCCTGGTACACACACCTTACTAAGACTGTTTAATTATTAAATATAGCTGTCCCCAGAAAGGGATTGATCTTTTCCAGGTTAGGTTGCTCTCTGGATAAGTCATCAGGACAAAAGGGGTGGAAAGTTATGTAAACTCCTTTTTTTTAATGTTTAAAAATTTAATATGTTGTCCTGAACAATTCTGAACATGTGTCTTTTTGGTTAAACTATATAAAAATGTTTTCCTGTGAAAATGCTTTTGTGCTTCTTGCATACAACCCTTCCAGCTGAAAGATGTAGATAAGAATAGGGGATGATTGAAAAAATGTTAAGTTATTGCTGAATAGGACACACTGATTTTGTACCAATGAGGGGAAAAAACAAAACCAGGCACCCGGGGAGGTGGGATGGAGAAAAGTATTAACAATCTTTGTTTTTCAGAATGGTTCCTGGAAGCCTCCCCCTCTTCCTAAAAGAAAATTCCCTAAGCTGCCTTTTCAAGCTGCTGTGCGAACTTTGAATTCAAATGCATTGCTAAGCCTGTGCTCAAACCTGACCACACTGACTGTGAGGGTGTGGGTGACCCAGCACCTGCAGTTTCCTGAAGAATGCCTGCGGATGTTGTCCATACTTATGAAGCTGATAAACTGTTATCGTAGACAAATAGCTGTTTGGAACTGTCTCAGGCAGAGACTGTGAAACCAAAAACTAAACTGCATTGTTTGTATTGTATTGAGAACCTAGGGTGGGAGGCCCCACATTGAGGGCCCTGTTAACCTGTACAGCCTAATGTGTATCCTGTGTGTGTGCCCCAACAATTGTAAACACTTTGTTTCCATGGGTACTGAGTGTGCCCTCTAGGATTGTACTTCCTGTGTGTGTGCTCTGACTGTGCTGACCCTGGAAGTTTTTCAGGTCAGAATCAATTACTGGCCAGAATTGTGCTGGGCCTGAATTGATGCCTTCAGCCAGGTGAAAAGAAGGTTAATACAAAAGCTTTAAGATGAAGCCACCTGGCTTTCTCAGATATATTTGTATGGTTAATGGGATTTGTTTTGAACTGGCTAAATAAAGGATCCCTAAAGGGCATAACTAAGATAAGTAGTGCAGGTTGGCCTGAATGCAGGTTGGCCATCTCTACAAAAATAGAAAAATTAGTTGGGCTTGGTGGCACACGCCTGTAGTCCCAGCTACTCCAGAGGCTGAGGCAGGAAGATCACTTCATCTGGGAAGTTTGAGGTTGCAGTGAACTGTGCTTATGTCACTGCGTTCTAGCCCAGGTGACAGAACAAGATACTGTCTCAAAAAAACAAACAAACAAACAAAAAAGTAGTACAGGTTGCTCTCAACCTGCTGCATGGGGTCCTACTAATACTTTTGCTGTTAAAGATGCCTTGGCCAAGGGTCAAGGGGATGGACCTTGCAGAAAAGAGTTAATTTAGTAGGTCTGAACCCGCTTGTTCTTACAAAGTCCTACTTATACAGAGTTCGCTTTTGGCTGGTATCTGGGAACTAGGACTTACAGAGGATTCTCACCATTCCCATAACTGTTAAGAGTGGCTCACTGTGCCTAAACTGTTCGTATAACCAATGTGATTTCTGTAGAACACCTGCTTTCCTTCTGGGAGTCTGGAATTTTGGCATGTTCTAGACAGAGGGTGCTTGATCAGTGCCCAATAAAAACATTGTGTCTCTCATGAGCTATCTTGGTAGACAGCATTGCACACATGTTGTCATAATTTGTTGATGGGGGACTTAAGCATGTCTTGTGTGACTCCACTGGAAAAGAGTCTTGGAATTTTGTGGCTGATTTACTCCACGTTTTGCCCATGTGCCTTTTCCCTTTGCTGACTTTGTTTTGTATCCTTTCACTGTAATAAATCTTAGTTGTGAGTATGATTATATGTCAAGTATTGTCCTTTCAGTGAATAATTAAACCTGGAGGGGTGGTCTCGGGTCCATCTACATAGGGGTGTACTGGGGTGCGATAGCTGTGCACCTTCAAAGAAAACCGTTTAAAACTATGCACAGGGCTGGGCGCGGTGGCTCACGCCTGTAACCCTAGCACTCTAGAAGGCCAAGGCAGGTGGATCCTTTGAGCTCATGAGTTTGAGACTAGCCTGAGCAAAAGCAAGACCCCATCTCTACTAAAAAAATAGAAATAAATTATCTGGACAACTAAAAAATATATATATATAAAAAATTAGCCAGGCATGGTGGCGCATTCCTGTAGTCCCAGCTACTCAGGAGGCTGAGGCAGAAGGATTGTTTGAGCCCAGGAGTTGGAGGTTGCTGTGAGCTAGGCTGATGCCACGGCACTCTAGCCACGGCAACAAAGTATGACTCTTTCGCGGGGGGGGGAAGAAAAGAGAAAAAAAACAAGTCAGAATGGAAAGACAGCAGCCATA
>CAUYRT010011142.1:0-78255 GCA_963574885.1 Lepilemur ruficaudatus | reverse complement strand
GATTGCTCTGGCTAGGACTTCTAGCACTATGTTGAATAGAAGCGGTGATAGAGGGCAACCTTGTTTGGTTCCAGTTCTAAGAGAAAATGTTTTCAATTTTTCTCCCATTCAGTATGATGTTGGCTGTGAGCTTGTCATATATGGCTTTTATCATTTTGAGGTAAGTCCTGCTTATGCCTATTTTGTTAAGCGTTCTCATCATAAAAGGGTCCTGAATTTTGTCAAATGCTTTTTCTCTGTCTATTGAAAGAATCATATGGTCTTTGTTTTTGCTTCTATTTATGTGATGAATTACATTTATAGATTTGAATATGTTGAACAATTCCTGCATCTCTGAGATGACGCCCACTTGGTCATGATGGACTATTTTTTTGACAAGCACCTGAATTTGGTTTGCTAGGATTCTGTTGAGAATTTTTGCATCTATATTCATAAGGGATATTGGTCTATAGTTTTCTTTTTTTGCTGTGTCCTTTCCTGGTTTGGGTATCAGGGTGATATTGGCTTCATAAAATGTGTTGGGGAGGATTCCTTCCTTCTTGATGTTATGGAATAATTTCTGCAGGGTAGGTACCAGTTCTTCTTTGTAGGTCTGGTAAAATTTGGCTGTGAAACCATTTGGTACAGGACTTTTCTTTTTAGGAAGGGTTTTTATTATTGCTTCAATTTTGGTACTTGATATTGGTCTGTCCAGGAATTCTATTTCTTCCTCATTGAGCCTAGGGAGGCTGTGTGTTTCTAAGAATTTGTCCATTTCTTCCACATTTTCAAGTTTATGTACATAGAGATTTTTATAGCATTCATAGATGATATTTTGTATTTCTGTGGTATCAGTTGTAATTTCTTCTTTTTCATTCCTGATAGAGCTTATTAGAGTCTTTCTCTTCTGCTTCTCATTAATCTAGCCAGAGGTGTGTCAATTTTGTTTACTTTTTCAAAGAACAAACTTTTTGTTTTATTAATCTTCTGTATAGTTTTTTGCTATCAATTTCATTTAGTTCCATTGTGATCTTGATTATTTCTTTTCTTCTGTTGGGTTTGAGATTGGTTTGCTCATCTTTTTCCAGTTCTTTGAGGCAATTTGTTAGTTGTCAATTTGTGATCTTTCTGTCTTTTGGATGTAGGCATTTGTGGATATAAATTTTCCTCTCAGGACTGCTTTAGCTGTGTCCCACAGATTTTGATAATTTGTGTCTCTTTTATCATTTAGTTCAAAGAATTTTGATTTCCATCTTAATTTCTTCCTTAACACAATAATCATTCAGCAGTAGGTTGTTTAGTTTCCATGACTTTGTGTAGAGATGAGAGTTTCTGTTGGAGTTGATTTCTAATTTTATTCCACTGTGATCTGAGAAGACATATGGTAGAATTTCTATTTTTTTAAACTTCTTGAGACATGCTTTGTAGCCTAGGATATAGGTCAATGTTAGAGAATGTCCTATGAGCTGATAAGAAAAATGTATATTCAGTGGTTTTTGGGTGGAATGTTCTATTAGGCCCATTTGTTCTAGAGTTCTGTTTAAGTCTATTGTTTCTTTTCTGTTTGGAGGATATGTCTTGTTCTGTCAGAGGGGTGTTGATGTCTCTGGCTATTGTGGTGTTGCTGTTTATCAATTTGTTTAGATCAAGTAGGATTTGCTTTATGAATCTGCGTGCACCTGACTTAGGTGCATAAATATTTAGAATTGTTATATCTTCTTGTTGAATTGTACCCTTTACCATTATATAGTGACCATCTTTGTCTTTCATTACTTTTGTTGATTTGAAGACTAAGTTATCTGAAATCAGAACAGCTACACCAGCTTTCTTTTAGCTTCCGTTTGCATGAAATACTGTTTTCCATCCCTTCACCTTGAGACTGAATGCATCCTTGTGGGTTTGATGTGTTTCCTGGAACTTCTCAAACCATCAATGTACTGTGAATTCATTAGCCACATCCTTTCCAAACACTTTGTTGATATTTCAAGCTGTCTGCGCTGCATTGGTTTCATGACAGAGCTCATATTCGAAAATAACACAAATTTTTGACTTATTCATGGTTTCACAAAAATTGCTCTAAAAAAATTTGAAGAGTAATCACAAGCCAAAACATGTATTTGAAGAGTGAGGATATACCTTCCTACACACACACAACAAAAGCAAACAAGAAATGTCAAAGTGAAATGTCAGAGATATCAACTGTCAAACTTAGTACTTAAGGAAATCAGACATTCCTTACTTAGTAACCTAATAGCAAAATATGAACAGCATTTGGAGGATGGGCTTATAGGTGATTTTAAAATTATTCCTATTTTTTTCATAAGCAGTATGCTTTCTTTATAATCTCATCCCCCAGTGGCAAGTAAGTATTCAATATTTTGCTACAAGAAAACATTTAGGCCAAGCTCTGATATTACAAAAAATAGTTTTGGTTTCAAAAATTGGCAGGTCAGAAATTTGAAATTTAGAATATATTTTCTCATGGAAACAAAGGTATCCATTATGATTAGATTCTTTTTAAACCAGCATTTTGAGCTAACAGTTCTAGTCACTGTTATGAGAATTGTTATCAGCACCCCCGTTTTTTTTTTTTTGAGACAGGGTCTCACTCTGTGGCCCAGGATGGAGTGTAGCTCTGTAGCCTCATAGCTCACTGCAACCTCAAACTCCTGGGATCAAGCAGTCCTCAGGCCTCAGCCTCCCAAATAGCTGGCACTACAGGCATGCACCACCACACCCAGATAATTTTCTATTTTTTGTAGAGATAGGGTATTGCTATGTAGCCCAGACTGTTCTTAAACTCCTGGCCTCCAGTGATCCTCCCACCTCGGCCTCTCAAAATGCTGGAGTTATAGTAATGAGTCACCACATCTGGCCATTAGTCCCCTTTATAGTGATGATTAAGTAACTACCTGAGATTGTACTGGTAGAGAGAGCAAAGCTGAGAATCAATCCCAGAGCATCTCTCTCCAGAATCTGGGTTACAATTGAGCTGCTGCTTCCCATCACAGCACATTTAACTCAGCATGGAGCTGAAGTATTATGTTTCTCCCAGTCTCATTTTCTCCCACTGCAGTTTTCATTATGAATATGTCACATTTTGCCACTTTTTCCAGCTAATTTGATTTTGGTAACTTTCCTGGGGACGTAACTTGTGCTCAGAATAATGTTTATAGAGAAAATAACCTTTGCTTTCCATCGTGGGTTTTTAAAACCTATATGCTCCTCCCTTCCTCTCCTTTCTACGTGTCCATCTGAGGAAGAATCTCCTCCCGAGGTCATGTGTATAAAAAAGGATCTTCCAGGTTGGATGCTCTTCTGTTAGGAATGATGATAAGAGTTAGTGAACTGGTGCTCATTTCTGGTAACTTCTAGATGAGTCTAGTTCCCCTGCTCCACCCTCAGTGTACACCTGGTCCTTGCCATCTTGCCTTGGGCTAGCCAAAGGTGCCTCCTTGAAGACCACAAGTGGAAACAGGAGCCATTCCTAGATTTCTTCTGCCCTTTCAGATGGACTGTTAGTGCTGAATCAGTGCTGTTTGTGAGCTCTGTTGGTGTGTCAAGTTCAGGTAAGGAGAGAAGCCCAACCACCCACACCATCTGCATAAAATAGACCTGCCTAAAATAACACCATTGAGACATCAAGCATTCTTAATTCAGGTTATGGCATCATCTAAGAATGAAAAAGCCACACTAGATTATTGGCTTGGGTCCGAGATTTTATTAATATTTTGGATCTCTATCCTTATTCTAAAAAGGGCCATTTAATTTCCATCTTGTGAATTTTCCTCTCTAGTCCCTATACCAAGGAGAAAACAGACCTTCTGTTCATCCCAAAGGTATAGAACTGTACTGGCCCAGCTCAGGAAACAGGGAGCATAGCAGAGCTGCCTGTGAGATTGATGGGTGCTGTGTGCAATCTGCAGAGCTCCATCACCATCCTAGAGGCCTGCAATTCTCAGGGGAATCTTCTTGTGCATTAATACTTGAGATGCTTATGGAGGAAGGCATTGGGCCCCTGGGATGTGGGGGGAGGGAGTCACCCATGCCTCTTATGAAAGATGTTCTCAGCATCCCACCTCACACATTGTCTGCGTGTCCTGATGCCAGAGCTGAAGATATAAAAGGTGGAAGCTTCTGACAGCACCTCAGTCCACCTGCCTCCTGGGTGATCTGCTCCAGTGCCTGAACCAGGTAGAATATTTCTTGGGGAATGGGATGGACTCTCTCAGTGCTGGTGTTTTTTGGCAGAAAGAGGCCCTGTGTTGAGGTTGAGGACAATCTTGAAGACAGACAAGGAGAAGGGACGATTTGGAAGGGAGGGTTCTTCTGGAAGGGGAGGGTGGAAAGTAGGTAAAGGGAAGGAGGGATTGGTGGGATTGGTGTCTTTTTTGAAGTTTTAAGGAATTCATTTGAAAATATGGAGTCCCTAGGTAGAAACCATCTGTATAGTTTCTGAAACTTGTCTTGAGAAATTGGGTGTTTAAAATCTGATCATCATAGAGAAAGTCTTGTGAATTCATAGTTCAGTTTTAAATGTAAGGAAGTTACCTTGGCCTTTTATTGTCTTTCAGCTTCATTCAGCTTCTGCTGAGATGTCCTGCCAGCAAAGCCAGCAGCAGTGCCAGCCCCCTCCCAAGTGTACCCCCAAATGCCCTCCAAAGTGTACACCTAAGTGTCCTCCCAAGTGTCCCCCAAAGAGCCCAGCCCCGTGCCCCCCTCCAGTCTCTTTCTGCTGTGGCTCCAGCTCGGGGGGCTGCTGTGGCTCCAGCCTGGGGGGCTGCTGTGGCTCCAGCTCTGGGGGCTGCTGCAGCTCTGGGGGTGGTGGCTGCTGCCTGAGCCACCACAGGCCCCGCCGATCTTTTCGACGCCGACACCAGGGCTCCAGCTGCTGTGGCAGTGGTGGTGGGGGTGGCAGTGGCCAGCAGTCTGGGGGCTCCAGCTGCTGTGGCAGTGGCGGTGGGGGTGGCAGTGGCCAGCAGTGTGGGGGCTCCAGCTGCTGTGGCAGTGGTGGTGGGGGTGGCAGTGGCCAGCAGTCTGGGGGCTCCGGCTGCTGCCACAGCTCTGGGGGCTGCTGCTGACCTGGGCCGTGAGGACCACTGAGGAGCCGTCCTGGCAGAGCCAGAGTTCTGAAGACCTACACCAGGCTGAGGCTTCTTTTCTCCCGTTTTCTCTTGGAAAGGCTACTGAAACGCTTCGAGTTTCCCCCTGTATCCTGCCCGTGTTCATCCCATTATGGAGTCTAGAGGTTTAACCTCATACCCACTGGCCTGCTTTCTCTTCTCAGGCACAGTTCTTTGGAGGATGAAGTGTTAAAGTTCAGTTACGAAGCTCTTTTCCCTGTTACAATAAAACTTTATTCCTGATGTCACTGCCTCTGATTACGATCTGTCCGCCTCCTTGCCTCACGCCACATGAAGCTGTCTTCCTTTCCCTTCTATTAAGGGCAATGAACACTTAAAAAATCTGTTTGGGAAGCACAATTTGGCACTGAAATTACTTAGACCCCTGGGAAACAATGTTTCCTTTTGTGGTCTGAATTTGGGAACTTTAAGCTTGAAGTAAAGAATCATGTCTGGGACCATTACTCCTGATACAAACTCACATGAGGGAGCCAGCAGTGGGTTTGAAGGGGACGGTGGTACCCAGAATGGTCACATTCTGGAAGGGTTTCCTTGAAGTATGGGTCACAGTTTGAAAAATAGTTTTTCTCCTATTCACGAGGAATAAGACTGCCTAAAGTGCTCATTCAGGGCTCCAATGAATGGACACTACTTTTCTGATTATTATTATTATTTTATTTAATATAATCCCAGGTGTTTCCATCAGTTGGCTAGAGAGGAGAGCTGGCAGGGGGGTAGTTTCTGGGAGAGTGAGTTTCGGAGGAAGGTGTGAAATGTCTGAGTATATTTCCCTGCATCCTGGAATCCTGGATTTGGGTCTGAGTAGAGAACCAAGAAGACACCCTCCTCTGCCAAAGACTGTCTCCATGTGGTTGGTGTGTGGAAGGAAGTTATCTTGGGCTTCTATGGTCAATTGTGTGTGTGTGTGGGGGGTGAGAGCAGGGGGACTTTGGTCACTGTGTTGGGTTCCAGTTCACATTCTTTCAGGAATGGGGTGGTTCTTTCAGGAGATACTCATAAAGTTTATGATAAAAAAAAGATCACTCCAAATCAACCTTTTATACATAAGATAAGCAATTGGGTCCTCCTTTGATAAGAGTTAAGAGTGATAGGCAAAGCAAGTCAGTACATGAGGCCGTAGGAAGTCCATACAAAGAGCAGGCACTTGCCCAAATCATCCCCCTCATGTTGATTCCTATCAAACCTCCTTCTTCACTCTTAAAAAAAAAAAAATCAACAAAAAACACTCAACACCCCACCCAAAAAAACTTAGCACTATTTTCCAGAGGAGATCCTGCCTGCATCTTGTTACTTCATCACTTCCTTCTCTTTTCTCATACTGACCTCACTTCTTTGAATGTCTCACCTGTACTCACCAACGGGAGCTCTAGGTATGGGCAACCTGTTAATCAGGCTCTAAAGCCACGTTAAATGAAACTGGTATTTTCCGTGACTTACCTTTCCTCATCCGTTCGCTCATGCTGCTCCCAGCTCACTCACCCCCAAAACTGTCTCTCACCATTAATTTTTGAATTCTTAGTATTGCACTCTTTTTATATTTCACATTCGTGGTTGTGGGAAGTTGCATGATTAAGAAGCATTTCAGAAGTTGTTTGACCACTAAACTCTTCTCCAATTGTTAAAAGTTAGTTATCCTAAAAACACTGTTTATCATGGATATTTTGGACCTTCAAAAGGGACTTTTTTTCTCTTTTTGGCCTTCTCTTCTTTTCTTCCCTCCTCCCCTTCCTTTCTCTTCCTTTCCCTTTTTTCTTTCATTTCTTTTCTTTCCCATTCGGTAGTGGCCCCAGCGAGAACCTATCTTCAAAGGGAGACTGGTGGGGAGGGCAGGGCACGGGCTAAGAGTTGGGGGCCCTGCAGGCTGGCTTGCCTTTTTGCAGTTGGGCCAGTGTCCTGCACACATTTTTCTCTTAAGCCCCCTATGCTGAATTATGGGGATATGGTAACCTGACTACGTTCACAACTTTTTAGGTCTTAATTGTTCCTTAACTTTGCCTGGGTTTTTCTTTCTGTCTCCAGTGACAGAGAGAAATCACCACTGGGATTCCCGTGTGCGTCCTCACCATCATCTTCACTCAACTCCATCTGGAAGCATCTGGATGAAACCCAGCAGGCTTATCACATAGCCTGTGGCCTGTCCTGGGGGAGACAAGGACCAAGAGGCAGAGAGATGCAAACCAAGATAAGAAGTAAGCGAACTACCAACTACCAAGGAATGGGTGTGTGGGCAAGTGGAACCGTGTGTGTGTGTGTGTGTGTGTGTGTGTGTGTGTGTTGTGTACATTGTAGACAAGGGCAGAAGGGGCCCCATGCCTACCCTCAGCACATACAGAGCCCTCCAAGCTATGAACAGTGTCCTGTTTGGAAAGTAAACATGCCAGAGCAATCCTGGCACCTCTGTGAAGTGACTTGGATGTCCACGTGCACCACCTACAGTGCTACCTGAGTGATGAATGTCTCTGGGATGTGAGTGTCAGCTGAGCATCTCTATTGGGAAATGGGCCCCTCCCTAGAGCCGGAACTTGACTGTAATCTTATAAAAGGTTCTGTGGCTGAACGCCGTTCAGTCCACTGCCTGGAAGGTGGCCTGTTCCAGTTGGAGAACTAAGTGAGTCTTCCAGTGTAGCCAGAGTCTGGTAAGTCTCCAAGGGGGGTCTGGGGGAGGGGAGTGGGAAGAGTTGAGGATAGGGGAGGAGAGAGGACAGAACATAGGCATCATGTAGATGTGGAGGGAGAGCCCTGGAATGCATCTTCAGCTTCAAGCGAACCAACCTCTCACGGTACTAATGAGGGCACGGAGGCCAGACAGGGGACCCCCAGATGGGGGGCTTTTGAAAGGTTACATAGCAAGTCTGTAAGAACATTGACTAGAACTCCGGTTCTTGGATAGGACTATTTTTTATTGTCTGCACCACTCTCCTTGTCCTTGTGGTTGTGGGGGATGAGAGGCATAAATATGAAAGAATGACCAGGGCATGCTTCTGGCATTTGTGCATTCTTTAGACCCAGGAGGTAGGGACGCAGGTGTGATCTGGGTATTTTCTAACTGATGGGGTGTTTATACAATGCTAGTAGCCATGAGATTATCATTTGAAGGTCTGCGGCCAAAGTGAAATGAGGCAGAGGAAAAGACAAGAGAAGATTTTGGGCTGGATCACACAGATCAATATGGCCATAGTACCCTCTTTATTCTTTACCCTGGAGAACGTGGGTGGTCTTTATTCTAGTCAGAGAAAACGGAAAACCATTGATTCTTTGCCTAGACTAGTCTGCCTAAACATGCTGCTCTATGCATGTTAACTTACTGGAAACACCTGTTTTGGATTTGTTTCTCTGCTTCCCCTCTTTCTGAGTGCGTTTTCCCCCTTGCACCAGGCCAGGCTGGTGCACACTAAGCCAGATGTCAACAGCCCGCAGTTCCGCTGTTTTGAAGGAAAAGTCTGCTCGTGTTTGAAAGGCTGCCTTTCTTCCAGGTTCGCCCGCGAGGAGCTCCGCGATGTCCTCCCAGCAGAGCGCCACTGCCGCCAAAGGCTTTTCCAAGGGATCTTCCCAGGGCCCGGCTCCGTGTCCCGCCCCTGCGCCCGCCCCGTCTTCCTCCTCCTCCTCCTGCTGTGACGGCTGCTGCGGCTCCGGCTCCGGCTCCGGCGGCTGCTGCGGCTCCCGGGGCTGCTGCGGCGGCTCCGGCTCCACCGGCTGTTGCTGCTTTCCACTGAGGCGCCGCCGGCAGCGGGGTGGCGGCTGCGGCTGCTGTGGGGGCGGCAGCCAGAGGTCCCAGCGCTCCTGCAACGCGGGCTCCGGCTGCTGCTCGGGCTGCTAGCTGAGATGGCCCATGGCCCCCAGGAGCTGCGCTAGGGTGACCGGCCCAGCGGAGACCTCCCCACCCGCTTCTCCTCCGGGCAGTGATGACAGCTCCCAGGCGGGCCTCAGAGCTGCCCCCCCGCACCTCAAGGCTAATTGCACTTTGATGTTCAGAAACCCATCCTATTTTCAAGCCCCACAAAACTCCCTGACCCTCATGTGACTTTTCTCCCTGGGGATCAGAGAGCCATGAGTGGGATACTGGACCCTACTGTCTGCATGGGGCTTGCACTCAGCAGGCGTTCAGTAAATGCCCACTGATTTGACTGTTTTTTGAAGATGTCATAATAAAGCGTCTACCTCCTGACAACTGCTTTCCTATTTGTTCCTTCACTTGTGTTGTGTTTATTAACCTTGTTCTATTACCTCATCCACTACCTCTCATTCAGGCTGGATAAAAAGGCTTGGAAAGTTTGTGAAAGGCGGATAACTACAGTTCATGCCTGAACAAGAACGTGGCAAGTTAATTATGATAGCAGTGATCACATATTGACTGTTTTAAGTATTCTAAGGACTTTACATGAGAAGCAGCTTCTAATTCTCATAATGACTCACTGAGGTGGGTACTGTTATACCCATTTTATGGAAGAGAAACTGAGGTTAGGTAACTCGCTCGAAGTTACTCAGTGGGTAACTTGGCGAACACTGGACATCTGATTCCAGGGCTTATGCTCCTCACTGTTCTCCTTGGTCCCCCCTAAGGCTTTCTAAGCCTTACCACTGAGGAGCCCACCCTCCTGTCCACCAGGTGCAGGCAGCTGTGTGCAAAGGTTTGAATTGACAACTCTTGGGGGCTTTGGGAGCAGGCTGGCTGAGTCTTTTATTTTGGCAAGGAGGAAGGATCCTTGACTCACTGCTTTGCTTGCTGGTTGAGGAAACTTTTCCCAAACTGAGACTTCCAGGAGACTAGGAACCACCCTCTCCAGGTCTCACCTGTGCACTGAGGCATGACCAGGGGCCAGGAGTTTCTGGGAGTCTCTGGGGTGCGCCATGCTATGCTCAGACATGGGAATCTCATTCTCTAGAGATGGTGGCTGTGGCGGTGACAGGGTGTGTGTGGGGCTGTCATCACGAATAGGTCAGAAACCCAGCTCTGTGGGATTTACCCACAGATTTTACCCACCCATTTCAGAAAAGATGAAACAGGAGAACAGCGTCCTCTGCATGATGTCTGCTAGGTTCAGAAAGGAAGAGATAATGGTGATAATAATAGTAACAATAGCTACCATTTATTTGGCAATAATTTTGTTCCAGGCACAAAGTGAGGCTTTGTTTATTACATATATCAACAAAGTGAGTTAATAAATGCAAGGTATTAACTTTACATATATTAACTCACTTAATCCACACAATAATCTGGAAATAAAGACTCTTATTATTTATGTTAATATGTGGGGGTTCAGAGAGTTCCAGTGACTTGGTCGAAGTCACACAGCTAGTGAATGTCCAAGGCCCCCAGATGGTGAGTGAGGCAGATGAGATTTGAACCAGGACCTGTCTGTCATGACTGTCCCAAGTCATGCCCTCACACTCAGAGTCATGCTCTACTGCTTTAGAAGTCAACACCACCCATGGGACAGCACACTCGGGCCTCTGGGGACACACCCGGGCTCTTAGAAAATTTCAGCTTGGCTTCTTGGTTGCTGCTCCCTCAGTGACCCAATGACTGGTGAGCTCTGTCATGGCATCCACCCAGCAGCCAGCTGCTGAAGGTGTCAGCTCAGAGGTGAGGTCGGAAATGCTCTGTTGATTCACCGGATGTTTAAAGTTGAGGCCAAATGACCCCTTGCCAGGAAGGCTCTGGAGGGCAGTCCTGCCCTGCCCAGGAGGGGCCCTTACTTCCATCCCTGAGATTCTGTGACTTCCTGTGGGAGGTGATTTGTGGAAGCTGTTTATAAACAGATGATGTCAACTGGTCCTGCCTCCCCCCACACTGGTGATGTGTGTTGAAGCAACAAGCCCTGGGACCTGGCGGACAGTGGGGCAGGAAGGGAGGACTGCCTGACTCAGAACAGACAGACTGGAAAGCCAATCTGAGAGTGAGGGCTGGCCCTGGAGCAGGAAGCTGCGGCCTGAGTTTTGGGCAGGAAAGTCGGTGACTCACTGAGAGATAGGCAAGTCCGAATGGGAGTGCGTGACCTCGCACAAGAGTCATCCAATGGCTGGCCGTGTGCACAGTGGCACCACCAGACCCACACATGTTGCTAAAACCCAGCAGGCCACCACAGGTGGACTTTGATGGCAGACATTTGGGCATTTTATGAATAGTTTTATGTCAGAAACCCAGAAAACTACATTGGATAGTCTAGAGCCCTCTGCTCATGGCCCTGCAGGCTTTTCTGATTCCCAGCAATAGGCTGTGTGTGTGGTCCAGGCATTCCCTCTTAGGTGGCAGTGGTCACACCCCAGCACCACTTGTGGGGAATTGGGCTTGTGGGGAATTTGGCAACATGCAATCCTACTCAAAGGTTGTCACTCAGTATGCTCTGACAGACAGAATCAGGTTTCCTATTGTCTTTGGAGTAAATGGACATTATTATTGAATATATTTTATTCACAATGGCTCCAATTTCAGCTTAAATTATGTTTATTGGCAATAATAACAACCGATATTTATGTAGCACTTAGCTGTGTATGAGGTGTTTCCATACATATTATCTCTTTCATAATGCTGTAAGTAAATATTATTATCTCTATTTAACATGTCAGGAGAGACTCCTAGAATTTAAGTTACCCACCTGAGGTTATCCAGCAGACACAGGCAGTCTCTGTTTGGACCAGGCCTGCTAATGACTTCTAAGAGAGGCAAGAGCCACCTCTTCCTAATATGCACTGAGATAATTGAATAATATCACCTAGGTAATTATGTAGAGACAGTGGTGCATCCATCATTGCATTTCTAGCTTATAGCATCATGCCAGGTACATATTAATGATCAGGAAAGTATTGCCCTAAAGAAGTCTAGGAAAATGTACAAAAGCATTTCTTGACCTCAAGGAGTTTTTAGTCTGATTCAGAAAATGCGATAAATAATCATAAACTATACAAATGATAAATCAAGTCCAAAATACAAGAAATGTCACAGCAGAACATGGCATCGGCAATTGCTATAGGAAATCAACTGAATTTAGACAAGGAATTATTATAGGACTTCAAATAAGGGCAAGTTACTGTGGACTGGAGTATTCACAAGACTTCATGGGAAGAAGAATCTGGGCTGGGTCTGAAGGGTGAACACATCAGAGAGGAAGAGATTTATTCAATTATGTATTTCTTCAACTCTATCAGACACTGTTTATGGTGCTAGGACAGAACCAGGAATGAGATCAAGACCCTGCGGGCATGGATCTTACTTTCTGGGGCCAAAGACAAGAAAGTAAGGAAGCAAGTCAGATATTCCACATGGTGGAAAGTGTTGTGATAAAAATAAAGAAGATAAAGGTATAAACGCTAACTAGAAGTATGTGGGGATTTTAGATGGGGCCAGAGAAGGCCTCTATGAAGAAGTGCTACTCAGGCAGAAGAGGAGGGAGCCATCGCACAGAGTAGGAAAGCATGTGGTTGGGGGGTTCCTGCCCCACTGGCAGCCTGAGGCTACAGGTGTTTAAGGGGTACTTCCAGGTACATTGGCCCCACTAGAGACTTTCCCTACTAGAAATGTAGCTTGGAATCCCAGCTGCTTGGCACACAGGTTTTCTATTGAGATGATCATGTACTATGACCTTCGCATTATTTCATTTGAGTCTCACAACTCTCCCCACACTTTGTTGATAAAAAACTGAAACACATAGCTTCATGGCTTGTAATTGGCAGAACAAGGTTTTGAACTGGGTGTGTCTGACTCCAAAATTGATGTTCTCAACACTGGGAAGGTGGGGAGTAGTCTCAAGCTTGGACCGAGGGAGGAGAATGGGGACTCAGGGTCCCCATTGGTGGTGGTGGTATAGAAAGACCCTGAGGACACATCCTCAGAGAAGGAGAGAGGAGGCCAGATCGTGGATGGTTGTGAGTGCCACGCCAAGGAGGTTAAAACATGTCGTATTTATGGGGTGTGGTGACAGGAAAATGGTTTTGGAAGAAGTATTTTGGAAAGATAGAAAAAATTGCTTTATATAATATCCACAGTACTCTCTAACTTAAGATTAATCAGGCAGCAATGACGAGGGTGCTCTAGAAGAGGAGGTGAATGCAGAGAATAGGCACAATGGCCCAGGTTTGAAATAAAGATCTGAACCTGGCACGTGGCAGTGGGTAAAAAAAGGAAATGACAGATATGAAAAGCATTTGTTCAGAAGGAAGTAGAATAGATAGAACTGGGCGATGTATTGGGGTTGAGGAAGAGGAATCAACTGGTGTGTCTCCGAAGCTTTGTGCCTGGTGACTGGGAAATGATGACAAATATAGCATAGACAAAACAGAGAATTCAGATGAAAGGACTGTGCCGGAGCTAGCTGGCGACGTGCGGCACTTGGAGTTGGGGGTGAGGATAAGAAAAAAAGAGACAAAACACAGATGGGAACGGGAGGACGGAGTCTGAAGACTGCTGTGCCGTGTTTATTTAGAGGCTTTATTTATATAGAACTGAAAGCCCACATATCACATTCCCTCTAGCTATCATTATCACAAGGCCTTTGTTTAGTTAAGCCTGCAGGTAATCCTTTTCCATTATCTACTTCCCCCAGCCTGGGATCTTAGGGAGGGACTTTGGGATCTTAGGGAAGGACTTTCTGGAATTTGTGAGACTGTTTATCGTCTTAAGACTAATTTTTCTGCTTCCTCAGGCTAAAGGACATTCTACTACTAATCTACTTAATCAAGCCTATACTATGGAATAATTGGTGCACTCCAGATGGGAGAGCTATGCCCAGGGGCAGTTGCCACGTCACTAAGGACCCCAGTGTTCTAGGCAGCAAGCACATCCCCGAAGGCTCCCGTTTTCAGAACAGCTCCCCATAGGACTGGTTGGCGGGAAGAGATTAAGTTCTGTCCTAGATGTGTTGGGTTTGAGGTGCTGACGGGACATGACCGTGAGGTGATGATGTGAGGCCGGGACCCCTGAAAAGTGAGATGAACACAACTGAGATGAATGGTCATAAACCATACAGAGGCGGGGAGTCCAGTCCTTGGAATGAATGAATGCAGTCTCATGTCTGAAGGCTATAAGAAAACAGACCTGGTCTGTCTTGTTCATTACAGTAGCCTCAGCATAAAGAACAGAGCCCAAGACAGCAAAGCACTCAGTGAATGTACGTTGAATGAATGAATGAATGAATGAAAGGCCGAGACAGAAGGCCAGGAGTTGAGTGGAAACTGAGCAGTAAGGAGGAAGTTGAGGTCCAAGTGATGAGGGCAATAACTCAAAGATTTGTCCTAGACAATTTATAAGACTACTGTCAACTCTTAGGTTCTAGAAATCCAGGTAAAAGAGAACCAGGGCAGTAGGGTGTCATCCAGTGAGGATCTTCCTTCCCAGAGCATGATCTATCTTTGTTGTCTTGAAGCCCTTGAACAGTTATAGTAAGAAGTTCCATCTGGAGGGATAGTAGTTTCATGGTAACCGAATAGAACAAGTTGAAACGAAAACTGGCATGCATAGTGAGTCAGCAAAACACCCTCTCCTCTCCGGATGACGATGCAGCAGATCAGAACGATTTGGCCCTGTAAAGTCTGAAATACGTCAGCTTGCCTCAGGAGTGACAGTTGACCCTAGAAAAGCAAGTATCTCCTTTTCTCTTATAAACATTGCATAAGGGCAAGAGTGAGAGCTTCTGATCCATCTCATTTAATGAAATATCTTACTCTTAAGAATGTGTTAGTTCTATTGCCTATAATACAGCTATATCAACTCTGCATGTTTGGAAACTTAATTTTCAGTGTCCAAAGGCCATTTTCCTACCCTTCCTATGAAATGTGATTACATGTACCTGAAAGCCAAGAATTAACCTCCTCCATCTACCTCACATGATTTCTGCTCATTCATTACTGCAATCTTTCATTCATTAGAAATTTATTGAGTACTTACTATAGCCTAAGCACTTTATGACACTCCAATAGTTTGTGTGAGAGAGCCAAACGTTGCAATACTGTGTAATGTGATAAATACTGAAGTCAACACCACAGAGAGGCGATGGCTCAGCTAGTAGAGGGATTGACAAAAGGCTTTGTTTGAGTTTAGTCCTGAGGGGTGTGTAGGAATTGGTCATGCTAAGAACATAGAAAAAATGCTGAAGTTAAAGTAAACAATAGCAAGTGGAAAGGCCAGGGTGGTGAACATGTGTTTTATAGCAAACGCTTTTGCGTGGCTGGAGCCCAAAAAAGCCAGAGCAGGTGAGATTATATAGCTGGACAGGTCATAGATATGGCAGGCCTTGTACAACTCCTTAAAGCTCCTGGAACATTATCTTGGAGGCATCATGGACCATGGCATTTTGGGGGCTTATTAGGTCTCTCTCCTGTGTTTTTAATTATATCAAAGTTACCTTAATTAAAAAAAGGGGCTTTAACTTCTGTAGCACTATGTTCATCTGTTTTCTTTTCTTAGTGCCTTCTTCAAATTTCAGAGTGCCCTTCATAGTTTTATCTTTTACTTAAATCTTCCTTAACCCCATTGAATAATGCTTGTCCCACCAACTGTCCTGCCAGAACATCTCACTCCAACTACCATGTCAAGCTCTGTGTCTGGTGGTCTTTCTTCAATCTCCAGGATCCCAGCTTTTGTTGGGTCAGCTCCTGTTGGCCTGCTCCCGCTCCTCCATTCTGGACACTGCATTGTTCTCGGCATTTTATTGTTCACTGGGCTTCTCCCCACCTTTCTCTCTGCTAGTCTTTATCCTAGTTCCACTTCTACATCTGTGAATTATACCTAATGTTCAGCCCATAGCTGTCTGATTTTTCTCTTTCTACAGAGAAATGTCATTCATTCATCCACTCACACTTCTATTGAGGGTCTAACATGTGACAGGCTCTTGGTTAGGATTTCAGATGGAAAGATGCATTGGGGAGATTCCTTTCTGTGAATATCTCTAAAATTTCTATGTTGGTTAATGGTATTTCCTGCAAACTACAGGTTAAAAACCCCTGAATCTCATGGATAGTTTCATTTGGATAGCTCAAACACGTCTCACCCAAAACCTAGCTACTTGTCAAACTAATGTGTTTTCCTTCAGATTTCTCCACTTCAGAGGGGATACTGTCACCATCTACACTGAAAACTGCAGTGAAATCGTTGACTCTTTCCTTCCGGTTGATTTTGTATCTCACCAGTTACCAAGCTGTATTGCTTTTTCCCTCCCAGTAGTTCTTCCTTTCATCCTTTCCCCCCTTATATCTACCACCGCCATCTTTCAATCCTCCATAAGAAAATGGGTAGGGAATGTGGACACAAAAGGATCAGGCAACTGTCATGTGGCTTGAGTTGGAAATCCCAATCCATGCCCACGCATGGTGGGAACAAGGCAGCTGTGGTGAGGTCACACCTCTGCACCACGTTGGAGGGACAGCTCCATACACGTTCCAAGCCTCTGGAACAGCGTAACACCTTAGAGTACTTTAGCTCTGATTATCCTCTTCTCGCCTTACATTTCATTGTTGTCTCATACTATAGCTTCATCTTAACATCCTCAAATTGGCCATCATTACCTGTATTATGCTATTTTATACTGTTAATGCTTGTTTACTTTTATCTATTTTTTCATCTCCTCTCCCCAACCTTTGTCATTACCTACTTCAGATTATACTATCCTCTGGATTCAGTTTACTTCTTCCTGAAATAAATACTTTGGTAGTCCTTTTAGCCACTACCTGTTAGATCAAACTTCATCTTAAAATATAATATTTTAATTGAGTCCTCACCTTTAAATGATATTTTAGCTGGATACAGAATTCCAGGTTAACGGCTGGGTGTGAGCCTGCAATCCCCATGTTCTGGGAGGCTGAAGTGGGAAGATTGCTTGAGGTCAGAAATTCGAGACCAGCCTGAGCAAGAGTGAGACCCCATCTTTATTTTTCTTTTTTTCTAAAAAAAGAAAAACAGAATTATAGTTTAAAAAATACTGTCTTGGATCACTTTGTAGATACTATTCCACTATTTTCTGACACTAATGGTTCAGAAGGGTGTGCCATCCTAATTTTCTTATTTTTTGTTGTTTTTTGTTTTTTGGTAATTTGTTTCATCTTCTAGTACTTTTCACAATTTCTCCTTAAGGTTTATATTTGTGTGGATTCATGACTTTCATTCATTCCTGAAAATTTAGAGCAATATTTCTTTAAATATTACCCCTCACTCATTCTTTCTGGAACACTCATTAGATGCATGTAGGACTTTTGAATTCCATGTTCCAGAAATTATTGCATTTTAAATCACTTCAACATATTTACCTTTCATGATTTCTCCTTTCAGTTCTTTTTAATGTATTGTTTGCCAACCTAACTGTTAATTTACTCCAGTATCTATAGTCCCTTCTGTATTAGTCCGTTTGTGCTGCTAGAAAGAAATGCCTGAGGCTGGGTAATTTATAAAGAAAAGAGGTTTGTTCAGCTCACTGTTCTGCAGACTGTGCAAGAAGCATTGTGTCAGTATCTGCTTCTGGCAAGGGCTTTGGGGAACTTCCAATCAAAGCAGAAGGTAAAGGGGGAGCAGGTGTGTCACATGGTGTGAGAATCAGCAGAGAGAGGAGGTGTTGTCGGTCTCTTTTAAACAACCAACTCTCGTGTGAACTAATAAACCGAGAACTCACTCATTATTGAGGGGAGGTCAGCAAGCCATTCATGAGGGATCTGTCCCCATGACTCAAATACTTCCCACCAGGCATCACATTCAACATTGGGGATCAAATTTTAACATGTGATTTGGAAGAGCCAAACATCTAAACCATATCACCTTCCTTCCACATTAATAAAACTCCTAATTTTTAGATGGGTCCATGGCTGCTTGGACTAAATATCCCAGGCTCCCTTGCAGCTAAATATGGTCACGTGACTCAGTTCTGGACAATAGGATGCCAGTGGAAGTATCTCCAAGATACTTTTTAAAGGATAGACTCACACCCTTTACACCCTTTCCTTCTTCATCCTTTTCTTCCTCTCCCTGCCTGGAATGTGTCCTGAGGGCTGGAACTGCATATTGCACTGAAAGAACAAATGTCACTCACTAGGAGTTGAAACAGAAAGGTAGAAGGATAATCAGCCCCAGATGTCTGTGGAGCCTTAATGCCAGGGCTGGCGGGCCAAGATCTGGAATTTTAGGGGAGAAGCAAAACTAATTTTATATGAGAAGCTTTTAACTTATTAATCCACTATCTCTTTCGTCTTTTATTCTTAGCCAAATTTAATCTTAACCAATACTGTTCACTGATTTTTCAAATGCCAATGAATATATTTTTAATTTCTTACAGTTCTATTTGATTCTTTTTCCACAGTGTCTCTGTATTTTCCTATATGTTTAAAATTCTTATTTATTGTCTTTAATGATTTTAAACATACTTTTTTAAAAAGACTTTTTTAAAGAGAAGTTTTAGATTCACAGCAAAGTTGAGAGAAAGGCACAGAAATTTCTCACATACACTCTGCCTCCATACATGCACAGCCTCCTCCATTATCACGATCCCCCTCTGGAGTGGTTGGTACGCTTGTTACAAGCGATGAACCTACATTGACATGTCATAATCACCCAGTCTATTACTCATTTTTATAATATATACCTGATAGTTCTTTTATCTGAAATTTCTTGGTAGTCTAATTCTATTGGTTATAGTATTTATTGTATCGCCTTGGAGATGAACTCATAATTCAAAATTACACAATATACAAGAAAACAATCCGCATGAGTTTATCTTCAGTGAGACTTTATTTGTGGATATCCTATGGGACTTATATTGAAGATGAGTCCCTCTAGATTCATTTAGGGTTTGTTTCTGCCAGATATTCCAGGTAATCTGTCACCTGCCTGGGACCAATTTTTATGTTAATTATCTAGCTTGGAGATTCTTAGATCATGTGTGTAGTATCCTTTGGAAAGAGTGGCCAACAGATAGGAGACACAGGTCCATAGTTATAAACTTTTAGGGCTTATTCCCACCCACCCCCAATAAGCCCAAGCTAAGGCAGACAAGCTTCTTCGTGTCTTGTGGTATCCTTTCTCTGGTCTACCTTTTTCTGGGAGGATATCTCCTTTATCGCTCCCAACCTTGTCTCCTTCTCCTCATGACCTTGGATCCCAAACCCCTAGAAAATGACATTCTCCACTCTCAGCTGCCATATCAACTCATGGACTTCCTATTTTGATTTTGGTTTTCAGTTCTCTCTTCAGTTGTGAAACTGGAGAATTTTTCTTACTTTCTTGTAAGCTTAGAGATGCATTAAAAAGATATTTGTTATATTTTATCTAACACTTGAGATGGTTATAGTATAAATGTCCTAAAGTTTCCTAATAAGCAAATTGCCAGAACCAGTGTTAATTCTTTGAAAGTTCCAGACTGTCTCAGCTGTACTAAGGGGAACCAAGAGAAAGAATTTCTGCTCTTCTTAGGGGCAAGTACACCCTGGGGACTGCTATGGTGGGGCCAGTGGTACTTGATATGAAAGGACCTCCAAAGGAAGTCAAATTTCAAGGGCAGATTACTGATTCTCACTGCGCTGCTAACCGTGGTAGATCTCTCAGGCAACTGCTAGACTCTAAGCTTCTCGAGGATAGCAGCTGTGCTGTATACATCTTGATATTTCTCTGTCTTCTTGGCACTACGGTTTGTCTATTGAAATTGCTCAACACAATTGCTGATTGATTGTTGACAGTGCAAACTATATAATTTAATTCTTGCTTTGTAGTTGGTACGAATCAGAAAATTACATCAAGGTGTGGTGCATTTCAGTGTAAAGTAGCACGTTAATGCTGTACTCCACCCAGTCTGAAACAGGAAAAATGCCTGGGCTCATTTTTGACATTATTTCCATTCCCTGACTAGTTTATCATCAGTAATAAAGTAGAAACAATTAATGTATTACTATTTAGTTGAAAATATGTTATAAAAAACTTTTAGGGGTAAATAGTACAAAATTCACAACATCTTTAGAATTTGAAAAGGTTATTAGATTCAATAACCTCATTCAACACAGAAAAAGTCCCTCTACAGTAACCTGGTTAGTGCTGAACACGTCTAGAGACAGGATGTTAGATCACTGCCTCACATCATCATTGATTTCATTTTGAAAAACTTAATTTTTAAGAAAATCTTTGTATGAAGTTTTTGATATTAAAGTAAATTTAATATTTAAGTACATTTTTTTCATTATACTGAATAATTATAAAATATTCAGGGCACAACACATTTGTTTAGGCGGAAAAGAGATTATGATTACCTCTATTATAGAGGAAGTAGCACTGCTCTGTTTAAACCTAGGGCATACGAAACTCAATCAGAGAAAAATACAAATATAAATAACAAAACATAAAACAACTCATAGTTTTATTATCCATAGACAATATTTTACGCATCATTGTGTATTACTCCAGATATTTCTTTATATAAACTTATTTTTTCTTTTAACAAAATTATATTCAAGCTGTGAATTCTATTTGTTCATCTGAACCTTTCACCCAACAATGTATCATAGCATCTTTTTATGACAATAAACATTCATCCGTAGCATATTTTTTATGCCTTAATGGTTTTCTATTTTGTGGATAGTCCACCATTTATTTAACCAGCTCCTTATTGTTGGGCATTGTCTTGCCTCCAGGTCTTTACTGTAATTAAATATGCTGTAATGCATTTATTCATTCAACGAATATTTATTAGGCATCTTAACTCTGCCTGCACTATACTAAGATTCAGAATAGGGGACAAAGTTCCTGCCCTCGATATTGATTTCTGATAGGGGAGATGGAGATTGAAGATAAACAAATAATCAGACCACACATAAGATAACCACAGTGATAATTGCTATGAAGAAAATAAAACAGGGTAATGAGATAGAGAGTGGCAAGGTTGAGTGTGTAATTTAGACAGGGGGGATACATTGTGTCACACAGCCACAGGCTAAACCTTAGATGTGGAGACTGTAGAAGTAGAATTGTTGCATTTTGTGCTAAGCTATGCTCCTTAGCTTTGCGCGGAGGCAGTATCATACCAATGAGGTTTATCCGAGGCGAGATTATTGCTAATTGAAAACTAAACGATGCTCCCACCACGGTGTAGAGGGCCTGCTTCTTGGTGGGCTTATCAATGCTGGTTTCCTATGCAGAACCTGACCTCTACTCTTTGGCCCTAGTACTGCCCTCGGGGTCAATTTAGCACCATTTGCTCTCTGCCTCGTAACAACATTGTCCTTCCCACGGATAGAGCTGCACGCTCTACAAAGAAGCTTGACATGTTAACTTAATTTGTTAATCATTCTGTCTTATTATAGAATTTGTCAAATCTGCACAAAAAGAAAGAATGGGGCAATGAACCTTCAATTGCTCAGCACTCAGATGAAAAATAAATCAACATTCCACCTATACTGTTTCAGTTACCCCCTGACCCCACTTTTTTTTTTTCCTGGACTGTCTTAAAGCAAAGCCCAGATATCACATTGTTTTCCCACCCAGTATATGTCTCTCATAGAGACATTTCTCTTTTTTTGTGTAACTTCAATGCTGTTTCCTAACAGAACTATTAGTAACAATATTTCAATATTTCTTTAATATCACACAACACCTAGTTCTTGCTCACATTTCCACAACTATTAAAAATGTGATTTTTGAGTTAGTATGCAAACAAAATCCACATGTCTGGTCGATGTGTCTCTCAAATTTCTTTCCATTTGTCACAGTCCCCCTCCTCTTTCACATCATTTACTTTGCAAAGAAATAGGTTATTTATCTTTTTTTTTTCTTGAGACAGAGTCTCACTCCATTGCCCTGAGTAGAGTGCCGTGGCGTCAGCCTCATTCACAGCAACCTCAAACCCCTGGGCTGAAGTGATCCTCCTGCTTCAGCCTCCCGAGTAGCTGGGACTACAGGTGCCTGCCAGGATGCCTGGCTAATTTTTCTATTTTCAGTAGAGAAGGGTTCTTGCTTTTGCTCAGGCTGGTCTTGAATTCCTGACCTCAAGCAATCTTCTCGCCTCCGCCTCCCAGAGTGCTAGGATTACAGGTGTGAGCCATCACACCAGCTGAAATAGGTTATTTATCTTGAAGAATTTCTCACATTTTGAATTTGGCTGATTGCTTCTTTCTGGTGTCACTTGACTTTTCTTGTGATGTTCTTGTATTTCCCAGTGTTTTTTGTAAACTGGTAATTAGAAGCTAGAAGTCACTAGAAGCTTAAAGTAAATTCAAGTTCATTTTTTTGTGTGGCAAGCATAGATCAGATGCGATATTGTGCACTTCTTATTATACCATAATGGAGGCACGTATTGTCTGGATGTTCTACTTTTAATGATATTAAGATTGATCTGCAGATTTGGGTGTCGTCAGTTCCATCCATCTACCCATTTCATTTTTAAAATGTATTTATTTATTCATTTATGTATTTATTTGTTTATTATTTTAGCCAGAGGGTCTCCCTCTGTTGCCCAGGCTGGAGTGCAGGTGGTGTGATCGTAGCTCACTGTAGCTTCAAACTTCTGTTCTCAAGAGATCGTTGTGCCTCAGCCTCCAGAGCAGTGGGACTACAGACACGTGAAACTATGCCTGGCTCATTTTTTTTCATCACTTTAGAGATGAAGTCTCACTTTTTTGCCCAGGCTGGTCTCGAACTCCTGGCTTCAAGCTATCCTCCCACCTCAGCCTCCTGAGTAGCTGGGATCATCAAGTCATTTAAAAGTTCTCCACAAACCTTTCACTCAGTGCTATGAGCACATAGTGATGATTGTTGCCAGAACCATCGTTTCATTAGGGGTTAATAAGTGGTAATTTTCTAATGCTATCACTCATTCTTATTCTTTATTAATTGTAATTCTTTTTATTAAAAAGAATCTTCCTCATCAACTATTTAGTAATCTGAAATACAATTTATATAGGAAAGAAAGAATAAATGCTGAATTCCTTCTTTTACCAGTTTTCAGAATGAGTTGGTGGCCTAGTAATTTCCAAAGATAACTTTTTTTTTTTAAGATTTTTCTTTTTCTGTAATAAGTCTTGACCAATTGCAGTGATTATTTGTCTCATTTTTTAGCCAGTGGGAGTCCTTTGAAATTGCCCCCTGTGTCTTTGACACAACCCCCATCCTCTGCCATAGCTTTCTTGCTTTCTGGTACAATTAGATATCCCAGGATCAGTTTGTACATTATCTGCCTAAGATCCACACTCAGGTATTTCTCCAAAGATCCATACTTTTTTTTGGTTTGTTTTTAGTGGTAAATGGTGTTTAGAGACCTTACTATAAGCACTATGGATACTGCTAGATCTTTTCTGTAGACGTACAGAAAATACATTTTTTAAAAAAATCATAAGTTAATAAGAATATTTCCAATTCAAATCTAACATTTTGGAATGTGTATCTAACTTCTTTGGTTCAGCACTGTACTTTTTTTCCTCTTATGCTAAAATTTTGGTCTTTTTTGTTTTATCCAACAATATAGCTTATGTTATTTTTCAATTGATAATGCCAACATTGTTATTATCAGTAAGATTATTCAGTGCTATGCCAGTTTTAAGACTTATATTGTCCTTGGAATAGAGATGTAGAGTTAAAAAATGTGTTTTAAAGTTACTTGAAGTAATTCTTTTCTTGGTATAGTTATGCCATCAACCTGATACACAGTTAGACACATTTACTTTAATTTGTTTTTACCGTTTATAGATTTATATTTGATAATTTTATTTTAATCACGTATATAACATTCACAATAGCCTAAAGTCAAAACTATCAAACAAAGGACCTTGAACAAAATCTAGCTTCCATCCTTGTCCCCTTCTTCCTCTTTTCTGTTCCATAAGTAAACGTTTTTGTTAGTTTCTACGTTTAGCCCACATTTTCTTTAAGGCGTTACCTCTTAATCTTGTTTTTAACCCGTTAACGTAGGCGAGACAGAGAATCTGATTACCTCCACCGTAGAGGAAGGAGCCCGGCCCTGCGTAAATCCAGTCGGCGGAATCCAAACCCCGCGCTCCTTCCCCTGCCCTATACTGCCCTCTACAGACGTCTCGGGGAACTTCGGGGAGAGTCAGCCATCAGCTCTCCTTTCAAATAGATGCCCAAATTAAGCAGACTTTTTGCTTCAGTGATTATTCCTTCTACACTACAATTATGCAAAAAAAAAAAGTATACGAGCTAATTTTGGACTCCAGGTATTTCTTGGTGTCTAAGCAAAAATGTGTGAAAAAGCAAGTGTTCGTGTGTGCTGAGAAAACAAATTATTCGCAGATGCTGCCATTTTCTGCTGACACCTGCTACAATGACGTAGAATTGAGGTGCGCAGTGGTATTATTCCTGGAATCACCCTGGAGGCGAATGTGGGGAAAATTTACAAGAGGAAAGTAGTGAAATTAATGAGGATGACAGTTCAGGAAGCGATTGTAGTTTCCTGAAGTCTCAATTATAGTTTGGGTCCATTTAACAATAGAAACCCTCAAAATGTTCTACGAGTTTAAAGTGACCATAAGTTTAAATGCTTTTCTTTCTAAGCCAATACAATTTTAAATTTTATTGACAACATGGGCAGAAAATAGGAATTAAAACTTCCCTAAATAAACTCCTAACTGGGCAAGTGCGTAAGTTTAGACTGAGTTAAAATCCTACGGTATTGGGTATTGTTTACCACCAAAGGGTTTCTCCCAAGTCCTCTCTGCTCCCCCTAGGTTTCCTGGTTGGGGACTCCCAGAGAGACTACAGGAGCAAAGGTGACACCCTGCTAGACATGAGATGCTAGCAACTTTCTTCTAAGTTTATGGTGCAACCTGCCCCAGCCTCTCCCCTGCTTTGTTTCTGCTCGCTGAGGCACCTAGAGGTACTAGGAGGTTTTTGTTTGTTTGTTTTTGGTGAAGTGGTCTCAGTCAGCCTAGCTCACAGCAACCTCAAACTCCTGGGCTCAGGCGATCCTCCTGCCTCAGCCTCCCAAGTAGCTGAAACTGCAGGTATGTGCCACCATGCCCGGCTAATTTTTTCTGTTTTTTCTGTTTTTTGGTAGGGACCAGATCTTGCTCTTGCTCAGGCTGGTTCTTGAACCCCTGAGCTCAAGGAATCCTCCCCTCCTCAGCCTCCCAGAGTGCTAGGACTGCAGGCAAGAGCCACCATGCCTAGCCCCATTCTCTTAAGTTTTGAAAACAGGGGAAACATGAAAAAAAGGTGTGTGTGTACAAAATCGAGACACACTCTACATTCTGCATAGCTGCTTTTTCACATTGCATCATGAAAATCTGTCCATTTTTAAAAGTGATAATAATGACTGAGAAATATTTTACCCATTTTATGGATGCATAATATTTAAGTTAACTATTGCCTCACTGTTGGACAATGAGGCAGGTTCTACTTCATTGCTCCTCTAAAGAAAGGCACACATTTAAAACAAAAAACACAAAAACTGTATCTCTGATGATTTCACTGGGAGCATTTTCCTAGAGATAGGAAATAGTTATTAAGAGTTATTAAGAGATAGTTATTAATAGTATTCCATCATATCGAATGACTTTTTAAGGTTTTTGGACACAGCATTGCATTTGTCACTGTCACTGCCTTGTTTATGTCTACTTCCTCACACCCTAAGTGCCCAGAAAATGGCAATTACAGAAAGAGCTAATTTCAATAAGCAAGACATCTTTATTAAAGAAGTTGAGCCTATTTCCATGATTATTGGTCATTTACACTTCTTTTGTGACTTGCCATTGTCCTTTATCGATTTTCAAAATTTAGGAAATAACTTTTTATTCCTTAATGTGTTAGGATTTCTTACCTTTGCATTATATAGGAATAATGTAGCACTAATAATATGTGTTAATAATAACATTAATGTTGTTTAATATACTATAAAAACACGTTTATCTTGTTTTCCGTTTCTTTTTAAAACTTTGTTAGGATAATTTTTGGCCCCTGGTGTTGCAAATTCTCCATTCAGCTGGGGGCCGCTCCCGCTGTCTGGAAGCGGCCTCATGGGAGGAGCTGAGGAGCACTGGCGGCAGATGGCCGCTAGGTGGCTGTGGGCCACTTTCTCCGCCCGCGAAGGGCGCCCTGGAGGCCAGCCCATGCTGTTGGAGCTGCAGTTGCTGCGATGCCCTTTGCCTGTTCTCGTCTGCGCTCCCGATTACTGACCCAACACTGCCTTTCTTTCTCTTGAGCTCTGCACCACTGAGCAGACCCCAGTCTGTGATGTGGGTCCGATGGGTGGCTTGGGGGCATATCCAGCGCAATAGTATCTGCAGCTCAAAGCACAGGTACCTAGCGTACACATTCAACGTGTACTGATCCCTCTTACATTACACATACTGTTCTGAGCAAAGAGGAAATGAGTAAAATATAATTTCTGTTCTAACTGAAAGAGTAAATGGAACAGACAGATAAACACACAAATGGCTAGGATCCAATGTGATAACTGTGTAACACACGTGTGTGGGAAGTCCTCATGCCTTAGGCTGACCCTGGCTGACAGATGAAATGGACGCCCTGTGGCTAAGAGGAAACACACCAGGAGTGAAATTAAGCAGCCGTAACAGGGGAAGGGGTTGGTCCTCTATCCCTGTATTACTAACTACCATTAAGTTTTTTTCCTGTAATTGAGCAGAAACTAGCCCTTGAAAAACATTGTCAAAACAGCTACAACTAGCAGTTTCCCAACTGACCCTGGTGATCTGCCTGATGCCAGACAGTCGTACTTCCTGCATCCCTCCTGTGGTCCTGCCAGCAACTCTGATTGGACAGGAGACCAGCCTCAAAACATTCTTTCCTAATAAACAACCACAGACCTCAAGCCAATTTCAGACGGCTTACAGAGACTGAACAGAAAACGTCTCTATGCCTCCTTTATGCTCTATAGTTCACCTTTTGACAGACAGAGCCAAATTCCACTTCATTTTAATGTTAAAACTCCACCCTAAAGTAAACATAGAATGCATATTACATTATCTTTCCCCACTGTGCATGCTCTTGACTTCCCTCATAAATATTCATAAATTCTCCCCAAACCTGCTAAATATGTATGTAAGACAGACGCTGAAAGACATAAATGCCGACTTCCCCCATCTCCTATTCAGAGAGTGTGCTTTCAGTTTCCCTGGAGCTATGGTCCCTGATCTACAGATTGTCTCTCTGAAAATAAAATTTTCTCCTTTTCTTTCCTCTGTAGATCTCATGGACATTCTTAACACAGCTTTTCGGTGACCGTGACCCCTAGGGATGATGGGTCCCAATCTTGTCACCTGCCCTCACCTGGGGTAGTGGATGAGATGAGGTCATTGGCCTGGACAACAGCACCTGGACATGTGGCAGGAATAGAGATGTGAAACCCATCTCTGCACAGGAGCAGCTGGCCCAAGTGGGACCTCCAAGAGCAACTCACGGGACCCAAGAGGCAGCAGCAGGGCCATGAGGAAGAAGAGGTAACACTGCCATATTAGGGGATGACAGGGCCAAGTGGAAAGTCAGAGAAAGCAAAGAACTGGAGGAAGAAGAGTAATTTAATCAAGAGCATAGATTTGGGGGTTAGACATTCCTATTTTGGATTTAATGCATTCTTTGGATCTTCTAATAATATCTATGAATTACTGAGTACAACTCAAGTATTCCCTATATATATATACATATATGTGTGTATATATATATATAGCTGCATGTATGTGTGTATATATGCCCCCCCACACACACACCCCTCAACTCTGCCCCTTTCCAGCCAGTGCGATTTTGGATATACAACTGCTTGTCCATTTAATGGCTATGTAAAGTCAGGGGGATCTGGGGGAAGGAGACAACCATGAAGTGACTGTGATGCAATGAAGTAGAGATGTTTAAGGTAAAGCCAATAATAGATATTAGGAATCTGTAAGTGTTGGGTGATAAAACTGAAAAATTAAGACAAACGTAAGGAATACCGTGTGAATATCCAGCTGGCTGTGGACTTGATTCTAAGAGACATGGTACGGAGATAAGAGTGATTCATATGGATGGAACAGCTATCCTCAGTGCCTATAATGGTGTCCAGCACACAGAATAGCTCAATAAATATTTATGGCATAGGAGAATTGTTGAATAAATACGTTCTGAGCTGGATCTGATGACATTTGGGGAAGCTATTTCTCTTTACCCCTAGGACTTCCCACTTAGGGAGTGGATCATACATGCATTACTTCCAGTTTCCTGAGATCTTTCTGATGTTTCAGGTATGAAATTTGTTGATTGACCCTGTTCCCTTTCTCTTAACCCAGATTGGATTTACCGACATCCAGCATTCTGGTGGTTTTCCTGAGTGGCGATCTCGAGGTACTTCTGAATCTCCGACACTCATTCCACATCTCCTGGCAGGCTGCATGTTCTAATTCTTCCACCTGGAAGCTAAAGGCTGAGCACCATTCTTCTGGTTGTTCATGTGCAATCATAAATTTGGTTTATAAATTACAGGAATGTTCTGGTGAGGTGGTCCCATGCAAATCAGTCATTTTTATGGCTGTGAGTCTACAAATATCTTTTGCTGTTAGGCCTTGAAAACTCTCAAATAAATGGAAACAAATCTTAATCTGAGGCCAAGTTTTTCCATCCTGGAACATCAGTGTGTGTGTGTGTGTGTGTGTGTGTGTGTGTGTGTGTGTGTGTTTTATTTAAATTATGACTCAACACCCTTCATGTTTCCTGGTTGAGTACTACCCAAGAATTTCTCACACTTTGGGGGTAGCAAATAACCAGTCTGTAGCTGTGAACTCAAAGCCTGCTACAGTGTGATGCCTGTAGCTGTATTCACATCTTCCAGAAATCCTATCTAAGCCAGTTGACCTGGGCTGTATATTTCAGAGCACATCTGACATTAACCCTATTTTATGGAGTGTTTTTGGTAACTTTTTGTTCCTAAAGTCAAAGGAACTGGGTGTCTATGAATACTGGAGGGGAAATGAATTTCCAGTTTGCCACTTCCCAAGGGCTTTGGAAAACTTTTAATTTTTATGGTACTGCAGTGGTTCGACTGTAGCTCAGCCTCTATCATGTCTCTTTTCAAAAAATATTTTTAAAAATTGTGGTAAAATATATTTAACATAAAATTTATCATTTGAACCATTTTTTGGTGTATAATTCAGTGGCATTAAGTACATTCACAGTGTTGTACAATCATAGCCATTGTCCATTTCTAGAACTTTTCTATCATATCAAACAGAAATTCTGTGTCTATTAAATAATAAATCACCATTCCCCTCTTCCCCAAGCCCCTGGTAACTTCTCTTGTACTTTTTGTCTCTCTGAATTTGTGCTAGGTAACTCATATAAATGGAATCATACACTATTTGTCCTCTGGTGTTTGGCTCATTTCACTTAACATAACGTTTTTAAGGCTCATCCATGTACCAAAATTTCACTTTTTTAAAAAAGCTGAATAACGTTCCATTGTTATGTTACGCGCGTACCACGTTTTGCTTACCATTCATCTGTTGTTGGATGTTTGGGTTGCTGCCACCTTTTGGCAATTGTGAATAATGCTGCTATGAACACTGGTGCGCAAATATCTATCTGAGTCCCCGTTTTCAATTCTTTGGGGTGTATACCTACAAGTGGAATTCTAAGATATCTCTTTGATTTTTCAGTTTGATTTAAAGGAATATACTGGCTTAGGTTTGTCTCATCATTTCTGTTTTACCATCATCTCAACAATTTTCAGTCAGTAGGAAATGTCACTGTTGGTTCACATGCAAAGAAATGGTTCCAACACAGGGTGAAGAATTGTGGTCAGTTGACCACTGCACTTTCATCTAAAATCTGGGGCAGCACTTTTCTCTCCCAAATAGGGTTTTATCAAAGCTATGACTTACATGGTTTAGCATCTTAATGGCATACAGTTCAAAAAACAATGTTAAATACATTGAGCTAGGCTGAATAAAGCAATTTAGAAGGAACTCTATATCTTGGTTTGAAGCAAATCAGAATAGCATGGCAGTGGTGTTGACGGCCTCTGCAACCAGACTGCTGTATGACCTTGGCAAGTTAAGACAACAGGTGGCAATTAGGTTTCTGTTACCTGTAACACGAGATAAAAAGAGTACTTACCATAAAGCGTTGTCAGGAGGATTAATTGAGGAAGTATAAGTCAGATACTTAGGATGATGTCTGGCTCATCGTAAGCGCTAAGTGACTATTTGATCTTACAATTATCTCCATTTATAAAACCAGCACCATGTCTCACTTCCACTTTTTTCTTCTTTCCAATATTCTTGTGTAAGACATTTATAGAACCGCAGTCCCATTTTTTCTCTGCATCCACCATCTCTTTGGTTTTAACTCTCACCATTGCACCCTGGGTCTTTATTGAAGAAATTGAGTTATTTGTCATCCCTGAGGACTTCCTTTCTTCCCCTGGTCTCTTAGCAACTTTTCTGCTAGTTTCTGGATTCTTTGCCTTCCCATTCCCTGTCTCCTAATTGGGGAACCTCGAATACCTTTTCATATTCTGATGGTCCAACAGAGTCTGGGCACCAGTTAGAGCATGTCTCACACCACATCACAGGGGAAAATTAGGCCTTTCATTGGTACAGGCTCTGAACCAGCACCCTAAGATAAAACCTTCCTGCAGGCCCCTTCCAAGGCATTGGAATTGCTGCTCTTCTGGTCTGGAGTCGGCTCTGTTCCCTCTGCCAGGCGGTGCTGGCTAGAGGAGCCGAGGGGAGGAGAGGCCCATAGAGCTGCCTGGGTGGAAGCAAAGTCAGACAGTGCCCAGTGTGCTGAGGGGACAAAAGCTTTATTTTTTCACAGGGTCAGACTCAGGTGATGACAATTGGCTAGGCAGATATTGCACACTCTGGCAGATGCCAGGTGGACATTCTGTGAGTCCCTGGAGAATGGACAGGAAGAGCCACTGGGGGGAGATCAGAGCTCTTTCAGGGGAACTCCTCAGCAGTGGCCAAAGGGAAAGAGATCCAAGTATGAGGAGGGAGCAAGGCGGGCTGGGGATGGTCTTTGGACTTTGTTTCCTCCAAAGTCGCTTGTTTCAGCATCAGGATGCAGGTCAGCAGCAGTCCCCGCCCTGCTGGCCACTGCCCCGGTCGCAGGAGTTGGAGGTCTGTCGCCGGCATCGGTGGGACCTGCGGCGCCTGTGGTGACTCAGGCAGCAGCCACCCTCGGAGCTGGGGCCAGAGCAGCCCCCAGGGCTTGGAGCACAGCCAGAGGAGGCTGGGGGCAGACACTGCGCCGGGCTCTTTGAGGGGCACTTGGGTGAGGGGCACTTGGGTGGGGGCTGGCACTTCTGCTGGTTCTGCTGGCAGGACATCTCGGCAGGAGTTGGGGTGTCCTGGACAAAACAAAGCAACTTGTCAGTTCAGAATCTACAGCACAATGTCTCCTTGCCTCTAAGCCAGCTGCCTCCTGAGCCAGGAGCTGCAGGAGGGTGAGGGAAGCTGACATGGAGTTGGTGGGATCATGCCAGATGCCTCCCGCTTGCTCCCCACCCAGGACAGATTGCTGTCAGTCTCACTGGGCATCCAAGTTTTGTACCTCCAAAGAACACTAGGGGACGCTCCCATTTGGGAAAAGCATTCTGGAGGATGGATGTCACAGGAAACGTGTGGACATGAATAGGAAGAGGACGGGAGGGAACCATGAGCTCCTGTGGCCTTTGCAGGCTGTGGAATTGCTGTCAGGTCCTGCAGGGGCTCCCTTCTGGCCCCACGTCCCGCACTGCTGCCCTCTCTGCAGCCCTCACTCTGGGGCTTCGTCCCAGACCTCTCTGCTTCCCTCTTCCCTGCTACAACCTTAGCTCTCTGTTCCAGCACCCAGGTAGAGTCCAGGCCCCCCTAGACACTCACCGGGTGCAGAGGAGGCAGGAGGAGGCTGTTCCTGAGGAGGCTGTGGATGAGGAGCCCAGGGCAGGAGCGCTTTTATCCCGTGCAGAGTCAATGATGCACAGCCTGAGCATGCTGTTGCTTTCCCAACCAGGAAGGGGACAGCCTGGCACACACCCAGGACTGGATTTCCATCTTCTTTCTGGACACTTCCATAACGTCTGAGTAACATAACTGAACCAGGAAGCAGGATGGCTGTCCACATACCTCCCACTGGGCTTCCTGGGAGCTCGCCATTGCTTCTCCCCTTCCTTTCTTCCTTCCTTCTTTGGCTCATGTGCTTTGGAGTGGAATCTGTCTCATGTACCTTCCTGAGAATGGGTATGAGTATGACATAATTCTTTCTTGAGTTCATGGTCTAACAGGAAAGACACACAAACAGCCAGGTGAATAAATCATGAAACACATCTCCAGTGATAAATTTTGTAATATATATAATATGCGGAAAGTCCCCAGTTACCCAATGGCCATGGCCTTCAGATGCAATGCACTGCTGAGCTCCCAGCATGAGGTGCCTGGACAGGTGATAAGGGAATGTGCAGAGGTCCTGTCTGGTGGGAGCCCTTCGGATGACCTCACAGCACCCATGAGTCTCCAATGTCCGTTATTCTACTCTGTATTACCAGGCATGCCCATAGTTTAGCTCCTACTTATAAGGGAGAACATATGATACTTGATTTTCTGTTCCTGAGTTACCTCGCTTAGCATAATGGCCTCCAGTTCCATCCAAGTTGCTGCAAAGACATTATTTCATTCTTTTTTATGGCTGAGTAGTATTCCATGGTATGTGCATACACACCCACCCCACTTTTGTAAATCCACTTATAAGTTAGGTTGATTCTATATCTTTGTTTGAATTATGCTGTGGTAAACATGAGTACAAGTATATTTTTGATATAATGACTTCTTTTCCTTTGGATAGATACCAATAGTGGGCTTGCTGGGTCAAATCGTAGATCTAATTTAAGTTCTTTGAGAAATCTCCATGTAGTTTTCCACCAAGGTTATTCTAATTTACATTCCTAACAAATGTGTGTTAGTTCTTCTTTAAATGTTTGGTGGAATTTAGCTATGAGGCCATCAAGTTCTGGACTTTTCTTTGATAGGAGACTATTTGTCACTGATTTAATATCCTTACTCATTATTGGTCTTTTCAGGTTTTCCATTTCTTCATAATTTAGTTTTGGTAGGTTATATGTGCCTAGTAATTTATCCGTTACTTCTAGATTACACAATTTTCTTCTCTCTTTTTTTCCTAGTTAGTCTAGCTAAAGGTTTGCTAATTTTGTTTATCTTTTCAAAAAATATTTTCTTAGTTTTGTTGATTTTTTTCCTATTGTTTTTCTAGTCTCTATTTCATTTATTTTTGCGCTGAGCTTTGTTATTTCTTTCATTCTGCTAACTTTCAGGTTAGTTTGTTCTTATTTTTGTAGTTCTTCGAAGTTTAACATTAGCTTGTTTCTTTGAGGTCTTTCTTCTTTTTGATATAGGCACTTACTGCTACAAATTTCCCTCTTAGGGCTGCTTTCACTGTATCCCCTAAGTTTTGGTATATTTTATTTCCATTTTTGTTTATCACAAAAAATTTTTTATCTTCTTCTGTGACCCATTGGTTGTTTAAGAGCATGTTGCTTAATTTCCACATATTCGTGAATTTCACAAGATTTCTCCTGTTATTGATTTCTAGCTTCATGTCATTGACTGATATGATTTCAATATTAAATTTGTTAAGGCTTGTTTTGCAGTCTAACATATCTATTTTGGAGAATGTTTTGCATGTGCTTGAGAAGAAAATGTATTCTCTTGCTGTTGGATGGAATGTTTTGTATATGTCTGTTAGGTAAATTTGGTCTAAAGTGTAATTCAAGCCCAGTGTTTGCTTATTAATTTTCTGTTCAGATGATCTGTTTATTGTTGAAAGTGATATATAGAAGTTTCCTGCTGTTATTGTATTATAGCCTATCTTTTCCTTCAGGTCATTTAATAATTTCTTTATGCATAAGTGCTCTGATATTGGGTGCATATATAATTGTTATGTCCTATTGATTATTTGCCTCCTTTATCATTATGTAATGGCCTTCTCTGTATTTTTTATAGTTTTGACTAAAGTATATTTTATCTGCTGTAAGTGTAGTAGCTATCCCTGCTCTTTTTGTTTCCATATGCGTGGAATATCTTTTTCCATCCCTTCACATTTTTAAAAAATTTTTTATTTATTTTTTTTGAGACAGTCTCACTCTGTTGCCCGGGCTAGAGTGCTGGGGCATCAGCCTAGCTCACAGCAACCTCAAACTCCCGGGCTCAAGCAATCCTTCTGCCTCAGCCTCCCGAGTAGCTGGGACTACAGGCATGCGCCACCATGCCCGGCTAATCCATCCCTTCACTTTTAATCTATGTGTGTCCTTACTAGTACAGTGAGTCTCCTATAAGTAGCATATGGTTAAATCTTGTTGTTTTTGTTTTTAATCTAATCAGCCACTCTATATCTTTTGATTGCATAATTTAATCCATTTACATTCAAGGTAATTATTGATAGATAAGGACTTTCTACTGCCACTTTGTTAATTGTTTTTTAGTTGTTTTATAGATCTTTTGCTTTGTCTTCATCTCTTGCTGCCTTCTTTGTGATTTGGTGGTTTTCTTTGGCGGACTGCTTTGAATCTTTTCTTTTTATATTTGGTGGATCAACTATAGGTTTTTGCTCTGTGGTTACCATGGGCTTATATAAAACATCTAAATTTACAACAGGCTATTTAAGCTGATAACAACTTAACTTTAATCACAAACAAAAACTACACTTTCACTCTCTCCACCTTTTATGCTTTTGACGTCAAAATTGACCCTTTTTTGTAACTTGTATCCCTTAATAATTTATTGTAGCTATAGTTGTAGTAAATCTTCGTCTTTTAAGCCTTCATACTAGAGATAAAATTGCTTTATACATCACTCTTACAGTTTTAGAGTATTTTGAATATGACTGTATATTACTTAAACCATTGAGTTTTTACTTTTGTGTTTTATGCTATTGGTCAGCAGCCTTTTGTTTTAACTTAAAGAACTCCCTTTAACAATTCCTTTGGAGCAAGCCTAGTGATGATGAGCTATCATATTCTCTACTTGGGCTGAGCTGTTAGCTGTCTTTTGTGGTTGAACTTCTGGCTGTGTTCTGTGGTCTGTGGAGACCACTGGCTGGACTCTGTAGTAAGGCAGAGCTGCTGTCTGGGCTCTACAATTGTCTCTGATTGAGCAGTATTTTTGGTTGCCTTTCTTGCCTTGCCACCACTACAATTTGGGATCTGTAGTTGGGCAGGTCCGTATGCTATGCTCCAAGACAGAATAGGGTTTCTGGGATTGTTACTCAACCATTCAGGGTGGCAGGACCAGAGGCTATGCTCCACAGATATGAATGGACATGGTTTTGTCTCCAATCCTAAGGTAGCTTTAAGCAGAACACATATATTAGCTACTTGGCTACTGGGCCTGGATGACAACAGATGCTATCCCTGCAGTTAATTGTCATCCTGCCTCTGTTTTCCAGCCTGAGGAAAGTTGAAGAATAACAACAGGGCTTGACTGGGTTGAAGCTTGGCAGCTGGGACTTGGTGGGGCCAGATACTCCCTTTGCAGATAATTTCCATCCTGCCTTTATTTGCTGGCCTAGCGAAGTCTCAAAGAGAGCACCAAGACTGAGTGTGGAAGCTGACAAAGGATTCAAGCCTGGGAGACCCATCGACCATGCTTTCTGCAGAAATTGCTGTTGGCAATCCTCTCTGGTGTTGTGCCTCTGCTGAACAGAATGCTGAGCTACTCTTAAAATCCCTTAAGATCCCTTCACTGATCACCATGAGCCCACTCCTGTTCTTTGTTTCAAATTATATACCTCCAATGTTTCTTGTGGGATAAGACAAGAAAGTATCTCCTGTGAAGGGTCCCAGAATGGTGGGGGAGCTGAATGTTCACCTTTAACTGTCTCCTTCCTTTGTAAAAACCATAGGTTTGGGGGAATTCTCTACGTGTGATGCTGTGCTGGCTTGGGTGAGGGGCAACATGGACAAAATAAAACCTCTCTTCTAACCCTTTGCATGTGGCTGTTCTAAGTTCTGTGGTCCAAGGGGTTGTCTGAGCCTCACTCCAAGTTCTGAGATACTCACAAAGGAATTCTTGTCTGTGGATAGTTGCTACTTGGGTTTCTGGGTGAGGGAAGTGTAGCCAGAGAATTCCTATTCCACCATCTTGCTAATGTCACCGCTCGTATGAACATTTTAATAATAGTAATTCTTCCAATCCATGAACATGAAATATTTTCCCATTTGTTTATATACTTTTTTTTCCTCTTAATGTGTGATAGGTTTCAGTGTACAGATCTTTTTACCTTTTTGGTTACATTTGTTCCTATGTATTTTTTGGATATTGTAAATGAGATTGTTTACTTGACTTCTTTTTTGGATAATTCATTATTAGTGTGTATAAGCACTACTGATTTCTGTATGTTGATTTTGCATTAAAGACATAAATATAAGCTCTGAAACTGTAAATGTATTAGAATAAAATATAGGAGAAAAGTTTCTTGTCTGGGAAAAATTTTTTGGATTTTGACCCCAAAAGCATAGGCAACAAAATAAAAAAATATACAAACAGAATTTCATCAAACTAAAAAGCTTTCACACAGCAAAGGAAACGATTAACAAAGTGAAAAGACCGCTTACAGAATAGGGGAAAAATTTGTGAACCATGCATCTGATAACGGGTTAATATCCAAAATATATTGGAAACTCAAACAACCCAATAGCAAGAAAATAAATCACCCAGTAAAAAATAGGTAAACGGCCTGAAAAGACATTTCTCAAAAGAAGCCATACAAATGGCCTACAAGTACATACAAAAATGTTCACCATCATTAATCACCAGGGAGATGCAAATTAAAATCACAATGAGGTATCATTTCATTCCTGTTATAATGGCTATTATCAAAAGACAACAGGGAACAAGTATGGGTATGGGTGAAGATTTGGAAAAAAGGGAACCTTTGTACACTGTTGGTGGGAATGTCAATTAGTACAGCCATTATGGAAAAAGTTTCCTCAAAAAATTAAAAATAGAACTACTATGTGATCCAGCAATCTCACCAGTGAGCATACATCTAAAGAAAATGAAATCAGTATGTTGAAGAGATAGTTGCACTCTTTTTATTTTATGTTTATTGCAGCATTATTCACAGTAGCCACGATATGGAATCAACCTAGGTGTCCTTCAGTGGGTGAATGGATAAAGAAAATGTGGTATATACACACAATAGAATACTATTTGGCATTTTTAAAAAAAAACAGGAAATCCTGTCATTTGTGACAACATGGATGAAGCTGGAGGACATTATGCTAAGTGAATAAGCCAGATACAGGACACATACCACATAATCTCACTTATATGTGGAATCTAACAAAGTCAAGCACAATGAAATAGTGAGTAGAATGGTGGTTCCCAGGGGTTGGGTGTTGGGGTGGGGGGTGAAAAAGAATTGGGGAGATCTTGGTCAAAGGATACAAAATTTCAGTTAGGAGGAATTTATTGTACAGCATGATGACTATAGCTGATAATAATATACTGTGTTCTTGAAAATCGCTAAGAGAGTAGATTTTAAGTGTTCTTACCACACAAAACATGAAAAGTGTGTGAGGTAATAGCTATGTTAATTAGCTCAATTTGGTCATCCTGCAATATATGCATATATCAAAGCATATATGTTGTACACCATAAATACAGGCATACCTTGCAGATATTGCAGTTTTGATTCCAGACTGCCACAATAAAGCAAATATTGCAATAAAGCAGTCGCAAATTTTTTGGTTTCCGAGTGCATGTAATAGTTACGTTTATGCTGTACTGTAGTCTATTATGTATGCAATAGCATTATGTCTAAAAACAATGTACATACCTTAATTAAAAAATACTGTATTGCTAAAAAATGCTGACACAGCATTGGGATGATGCTGATAGACTTGTGCAGTGCAGGGTTGCCAGAAACCTTCAAATTATAATAAATGCAATATCTTCCAAGTGCATAAGGCAACACACAATAAAGTGAAATATATCTTTCTATACAATTTTTATTTGTCAATTAAAAATAAATAAGATAAAATAAAAAATGAAGACTGAGAGAGCATGAAAGCCTACCGCAGCTTCCCCTGTCACCATCAGAAACCTTGTTCTCTATGTTCTAAGAGTATTCATGCTCCGACACATATCTTGAAAGAGCTTTTGGTATCACTGATTCAAAAGAAGTGAATTAAATTGGAGATAAAAAAGAACTGTAGCCTTTATTATTAATTTGGATGTCTAAAAATAGGTAGCCAGTTCTTTAGGCTTACAGCAAATTAGAAACATTTTCTATAATGAATTTTTATTTAATATCATTTAATTAAATTCAAATGTGAATATTAAAATATGAATTCTTTTATTTTTTGTTAAATATAATGCAGTATGTTTTATTATCATATTCGAGATAAAATTCAATGAAGAATACAGCTGTAGTATCAAAATTAAATCCAATGGGATAATAGCATTCAGTTTACTGGAGTCTTCATTCTTCCAAACACATGAAACCACTTCCTTCTATCAACTTCTACAGTCTTGGAATTAATAGTATACATCCTACAATCATGTAGATAGGTACAAAATATTCCCCTCCTCTTCCTCCTTCTTCTTAATATCAGTTGTGGGTCTTATCACCGCTCAAGTTGTAAGTTCCTTCTCCACTCCAATTCCTCCTCTGGTCTCCGTGGTGCAACAGGGGGACCATGAGGGCGTCTCAATCTTAGACAGGAACTGGCTCCAAACCCCCATCACTTACTCCACACATCCTATTCCCACAGGCCAATGATCTTGTCCAGCTGTCACTCCCAGAGAACACCTGAAGTCTCCATCACTCTTTGGGGCATATAGTGCAATGGGAGGACTGACTTACAAAGGCTGGGGTCTTAGGCTTGAAGCCTTTGTAAACACTACTCATCTCATCAGATCAAATATATTTACTTTCCTGAGTGATAGTCCATTTAGGCTGCAAAGTACTCAAGGAAAGAAACATGTCACATGCGTCTCTAACTACTACTATTGAATAAAGTAAGAGGGACAGAGCCAGTGAATGAATGAGCAAAGTTGAACAGCAGGTCCAGGGTGGACCAGAGTGGGAAGTACTTTGGCAGTCACAAGGATATCCTGATTCCACCTTATTAGATCTTTAGGCACATGTCCAGGAAGACTCTGGGAGCAGGTGACTGGGAAGTGTCTGGCTGTCTCCTCCCTGGTTGTGAAAGCAGCAGCATGCTCAGGCTGTGCATCATGGACCCTGCACAGGATAAAAGCGCTCCTGCCCTGGGCTCCTCATCCACAGCCTCCTCAGGAACAGCCTCCTCCTGACTCCTCCACACCCGGTGAGTGTCCAGCAGGGGACAGACCCTCAGCTGGGACTGTTTGGGGAAGACAAGCCCAGACCTGAATTGGAACCATCAGAAAGAAGCCCATAGTGGGTGCCAGTGGGGGAGGTGATAGTGAATGAGGAGCCTCTGTGGCACGTGACAGGGAGTTGCTGGCTACAAAGGCCACAGGCTCTCAGGATTTCTTCCATTTTTGTTCTGAGCATGCTGTCAGGGATGCGTATGGATTCATCTGACATCCTCGAGGATGCTTTATCCAAATGCATGAGCCCCCTCCGTGTTCCTATTTCTCTCCCACAGATATTGGCTTAGAAAGTTGCTTGGTAATGGGGGCAAGGGTTTGATAAACTCACAAATGAGGAGACATCTGTCTGAAGCTTCTGTGCTCAAGTGTTTCTATTATTTTGTTCAAGGTCGAATTCCTGCCGACATGTCCTGCCAGCAGAACCAGCAGCAGTGCCGGGCCCCGCCCAAGTGCCCCCCACCCAAGTGCCCCCCGAAGAGCCCGGCACAGTGTCTGCCCCCAGCCTCTGGCTGTGCTCCAAGCCCCGGGGGCTGCTCTGGCCTCAGCTCCGAGGGCGGCTGCTGCCTGAGCCACCACAGGCGCCGCAGGTCCCACCGATGCCGGCGCCAGAGCTCCGACTCCTGTGACGGGGGCAGTGGCCAGCAGGGTGGGGACTGCTGCTGACCTGCATCCTGATGCTGAGAAAAGAGACTTCAAAGAAAACAAGGATTCAAGGGACCAAAGAAAACCCCCAACTTGATGCGTCCTTTCTTAGACACCTAATCTCTCTTTCTTGATCTACACAGCTGAAATGTTCATGGCGAGGGTTGTACTCTCCCTGGAGGGCTCTGCCCACGGATTTTTCAAGAGCCTGAAGGCTCCCCCTCCTCCTGACAATGCTATCTCCTGTGTCTGACCGTGTAGAAAAATAAAGCTTCTTCTCAACAGCACCTCTGTCTCACTTGTCCTTTCACTCTGCCCCACTGAAGGTTGCTCAGTGGGTCTCCCCTCCCTCAGCTCCTGCAGGTCCGAGACGGCTACGCCTCTCTATTCTCCCCCGCTTCCCCACCCCGCGCGTCTGTGGAAAAACTGCCTTGTACAAAACTGGTCCCTGGTGTCAAAAATGTTGGGGACCACTGCTATAAAGGATCAGAAAATGGAAAAGCATGAGACCAAAGAGCCGGAGGGTGTGAAGGTAGAAAGAAGGGTCTGCAGGAGGGCGAGCAAGGCAAACTACAAATAGTGGACTTCAGGGAGGGAGGTGAGCTGAAAATTAATAAATTCTGAAGAAATTGTAACTGAGGGGCTTCTCTGAAACGATGCTAATGTGAGGCTTTGAGAAAACTGAGAATAAAAGAGGACGCGAAAAATGTCTCAGGGGGTTACAGATGACATACCTGTAAATTTCTTTTAAGAGATTTGAGATAGAATTGAACTAATTTTTATTATTTGTTTTTTTGCTGGTGAATGTTACTTTTCTAGCTCAACAACAATAGGGGGCATAGTCATAGTACAGTTACCTTAGGAACATAATTGGGAAGCTCCTGCCTCAACTTCAGAATAGGGTGGCATTTATTTACTCCAAACCAAAATGATCGTTCTTTCTCATGTGAATCACACCAGTGCTATTTCACTTTGATAGCTAGATATTTGAAGTAATGTCACAGAAGAACAAGGGTCTGTTAAACTCAAGCCATGGTGATTCTTGAAATAATTTCAGAAAGATGAAAAGACATTGTATAACTGTGGTTACAAAGTTGTAATTTTTGAGAGAAGTTGAGAGTTTGAGGATGAAATTTTAGACAGAGAACAAAACCTGTGTGATACTTCTCCATACTGGAGAATATGGATTAGTCAGCATGATGCCTTTGACTTTCCTAACAAGTAAGGGCGTGGAATTATGATGAATGAGATCAGGAAATCAGGTAGGAAGTTCTTCTTAGAGAAGTTTGAGTTTGGCATCACAGCAGGACTCCGAGGTGGATATATCTCCAGCATGTTTGGGGAAATAAGGCTGGGGCCTGGCGGCCTTCTAGTCAAGAGAGACCTGGAGAGAAACTTCTGAATTGCACTCTGATTATTTTCTTCCTCCTTTCCTCCTCTCCTCATCGTTCCCTCTTCTCCTCTACTCTTTTGTTGTTTCTTTCCACTGGCCCTCCTATGCTCCCTTCTTCCCTCCCTCCCTCATTCCCTTTCTCCTTTCCTTCTTTCCTTCCTTCGCATCACTCACCAAGAACCAAATTATTAATAGTTTATGATTGGGGTCCCAACCCCTGGGCTGTGGATTGGTACCAGTCCATGGCCTGTTAGAAACCAGACCACACCGCAGGAGGTAAGTGGTGGTTGAGAGAAGCTTCATCTATACTTATAGCTGCTTCCCATCGCTCCCATCACCGTCTGAACTTCACCTCCCATCAGATCAGTGGTGACATTAGATTCTCAGAGGAGCAAGAACCCTACTGTAGACTGTACCTGCGAGGGTTGCATGCTCCTTATGAGAATCTAATGCCTGATGATCTGAGGTGGAGCTGAGGCGGTGATGCTAGGGCTGGGGAATCGCTGCAAATACAGATTATCATTAGCAGAGAGGTCTGACTGCACAAAAAATGTAGTGTGCTTAATCATCCCAAAACCATCCCCTATCCCTTAGTCTTTGGAAAAATTGTCTTCCATGAAACTGGTCCCTGGTACCAAAAAGTTTGGTGACTGCTGGGTTATGAGACCAAACAAAACCAGTGAACCACATACGATGTTTCTGTTGTCACAGGGGCTCTGATCAGCTGGGAGTGGTGGGTAGGTACACAAATATCTAAAACTTTAAACCACTGATGGGAAGATTTATAGAGGCAGTGACTATTTTATCAATAGCATAGTGTTTCTAGTAGTTTGCAGTTTATGATATAACTGTGGATTGTACCATACTTATATTATGGGGCACATGACTATGTACTAGAGACTTTCATCCTCCTGCTCTGAGCATACCCATTTATACACATTCACCATGTAGGCAGACACATACTGATGCTCCATTACAACTGCTTCTATCAAATAGAATGAGGAAACCACAGATGACATCAATGGGGCATTTCTGGGTGGTCCAGTATCTTGAGGATCTCATTGGGAAACAGTGACTCAATCCTCAAATGCATGCCCATGTCACTTCCTTCCCTTCCCTTTCCTCTCCCTCCCTCCCTCCTTCCTTCCTCCCATCTTTCTTTTCTTCTTTCCTTCCTCCTTTCCCTCTTTTTTTTGTTATTATAAGATGGTTTTCAAAAAGTCCACTGAGCTATGAAAATCTTGAGGGCAGGGATCATATGTCATCATTTTGAATGCCTAAGCAATGAAGTACTAAGAATTGACCTTATATTATAGAATGTGTTTAGTTAATCTTTGCTGAATTAAACTCACAGCTCTGAGAGGACAGGGTTAGAACAGAACCCTGGGAACAGAATCTGGGAACAGAGAATCAAGGTTGGAAGCAGGAGAGTCACAGAGGCCAAGGATTTTGGCTAATGGCAGGAATTCTTATGGCACATCCCTAGAGCTCTTGCCCCATATCTGGGCTTCTGGCAGCTAAGTACACCTGCCCCACTACAATGGTCAGCTCTGCTTCTGGCTCCTGTATGTCCATTTTCCCCAGATGAGACTCAAGTCTCAATAGGGACTTGGGCCTCAGGGCTGCATGTGCTCCCTCGACCTCGTTGAACAGCTGCCTTTTTGCCCCATACTTGGACAAAGCTGTGGAGGCACCAACCCCAGAATAGAATCAGGGGATCTGACAGGGCATATCCTGTTCCAGCCAAATAAACTTCTATTGTTTATGAATTACCCAGTCTTTGATATTTTGTTATAGCAGCAGAATATGTACTAAGACATGACCTGATAGTTTCTGGCATAAATTGGAACTCAATAAATAACTGGTTAATGAAAAAAATGGATGAAATTTTGTTGTGGACCCAAAAAGGGATTTTAGAAGTATATTTATTAATACTATTTAAAGCAGATGCCTCCTTATGTTGACAATTTTTAAGGTGACAAAGATGATATTGGTAAAAATATTCATGTCGTTTTCTGACCCTTATGAGTGCCATCTGATGACGTGGTTGTGGGGTTAAAGTGTTGTTGGTGATCTTAACCATGGAAATATTCATGTACCCTATATCTTCTTTATTTTCTTTTGTCCCAATAGCAAAGGACTAAGAACTAGTGTGTGTCGCATAGATATGGGTCAACTATATGTTACTGGAGAGAAGTTTCTGAAGGGACCCAGGGCAACCAATTAACCAATTAGCATGCTTTTTCCTTGGCTCTGTGCTAGCGCTGGGTGACAGAGACAATTAAATGAGTCTTGATTTCTGTCCTCAAGGAGCTCAGACTAATTGGAAACAGTTACACATTAAAATGAAAGAGGAGAAGGGTTTTCAAGGTCCAGGGAGAGTATGAACATGTGCCTGGAGGCAGGAGGACGCAAAATGAGTTCTAGCGCCAGTAAGTGGGGATGTCAATGGGATTATCTGAGTGATGTGATGTGGGATCTGCTAATCTCTTCTATGTTCCCATAATTACCAACTGTTTTGTTTTGAGCACAAATTATTTTTAAAATTTTATTTATTTATTTATTTTTAGAACCCAGCAAGGCTTTTATAATTTTTTTTAATTTTTTATTTTTTTACAATTTTAAAGTTGATTGAAAGGAATCCTAAATGGTTACTCTTGCAGTATGAAGGAATTATTTGTTGGATTAAACTGCTAGGCAGAAGGCCACCCAACCAGTTGTTTTTCTAGTTGAAGAGATAAACAAAGGCCAGCCCATGACTGGTGCAGTGGGAAACAGGAGAGCAGACTGGCCTCACATGCAGACCCACTCTCAGGAGGATCTCAATAGAATCTTAACAGGATCTCAGTCCAATAAGAGCCTAGAAATTTTTCCATGTAGATTCTTCTTGGCTTGACACTAAGAGGAATTGTCTTTATCTCCCTTTTGGCACGTGAGCCTTATTTTCCCACGTTTTCCTGAGTCACGAGCCCTGTGGGGGCTGGGGGATTAAGCTGGGGAAGGGAAAGAATGAAAGAGGACACTGTGGTTGGATTTTGGGTATTCTGACAATTTATTCCCACCTCTCACCTGTTCTTGGCCCCAGCAAGCAAGGAGGGTGGTGGCCATCAGCTACAGTCTCCTATGGGAGGCATGTTTTATTGAATGAGTCCAAATGGAAGCAGGACATTGACTCAGCTTCCCAGTCTGGTCTTTTTGGCAGCCCCGACAGACAGGATAAGGGGAGGGTGCCATCTACAGGCCTCAGTTTCTGCCCCACAGGTAGAACCAATGACGAGATCACAACTGGCAGTGATAAACCTGTCTGCCACATCTGTTAGCTTCTGCTATTGGCCTGCCGCTAAGAAGAGGAGCAGATGCCGTGTTCATAGTACAGTGTTAGTTTGGCCACAGTCATAAATCTTCTTCACCCCCTTTACAACTTCTAAATAAAAAGCCTGAGTACCTGATTCTCTTTGCCAACACTACCGTGTAGGCCCTTTTCTCATTTGGAAAGAATAAAATAAACTTGTCTTTCTTTCTAACCTAAATGTTGCCTGCAGGAATCTTTCTCAAAACCCGCGTACACGAGCTCTCCACCGTAACACTTCTTCCTGACTGCTTTGCGCTGGGACCTTGGTCTTCTCCCACCTCAGACTGGACCCACACCATCTGCTCTTCCAGGTCTCCCTCTTGCTAGCTACAGCTCTCAGGATTTCTTAGCCTTCATAATCATGTCAGCCAGTTTCTAATTTCTTATAATAAATCCATACCTCTAAATCTATATATGTATCTATATCTAGATCTAGATCTATATCTCTTGTTCTTTCTGTTTCTTTGGAGACTCTTGATAAATGCAGAGGGTAAGCAGTTAAAATGGAACAGTACAAAAAGCAAGCAATATGCTGAAAAATAAAGTAGAGGATATGAATATTACAGAAAATCAAAACAAGTGGCCAATAAATATATAAACAGAAACTCAAAATTACTACTATGAGAATTTCAAATTAAATTAGCAATGACACATCATTATCTATAACAGTGGCAATGATTACAAAAAGCAGCAAGAAAAGAAGTCCCAAGCATGATCAAGATGAATTAGAATAAAGAATACAGGTAGAGATGTCAACTGGTAGCCATCGCTCTCATCCAGAGGGACAGGATGCCTTCCTTAGAGGGCACAGTCTCACCAGGGCCTTGCTCTAAACTGAACCTATAACCTCCCCATGGACACCACTTAGTCTGGAATTTCTTAGTTCCCCAGTGGTGCTCTCACCCCACTTCACACTTCCTCCTCCAGCCACAGACACATGAAACCATCCATCCAAACTGCTTCTCTGCCCTAAAATTCTATGAGTGACGAGCTGAGAAGACCAGGATCTAAGGAAGGCAGCCCCTGCCTGAGCTACTTTGCAGCTTATGTGACAGCTACATGACAGTGGTGTTTCTGATAATTCTTCTCACCCTCCAGGCCTGGGCTTTGGCAGTGAGCCAGGTGCAGCCATGACAGTGGGACGTGGCCCAGACCTCAGTCCCACACTCTGTGTCTCCATTAGGGATGGACTGAGTCAGAGGGACTGGGCAGGTCCATACTCTTGCAGCCACATGTATATTGTTTAAATACGTATTTCACAATTATTTAGAAGAGAGGCTGCAGCATGAATGAAAGCAAGAACTGGGCAGATTCCTCCTGCCTGGAGGGTAGTTGAGTGGCAATGAGTTGTCATTTAAGCTTGCCCTGAGGGTTCCACTTCTCATGCCAAACATTTGAAATCAAATGAAAGGAATTCTGTGAAATACACCTTTCTTTTTACTTAGAATGCCAAATAATTTTCAAACTTTGTCATCATGACATGCAGAGAAAATGAAAATAATTTACATGTAGCATGGTAAGTTAAACTGACCAGGCTGCGCATGGCTGAAAGTGCTCAGTGGCTTCTGGCCACCTCGTGGTCTGAGAGGATCTGTATCTCCCAGTCCTCAAGTGCACAAAGGCGATCCCATGCAGAAGCTCTACTGTGAGATTGCTCTTACATAACTGCCCCTGCAAACCGCTCTAACCTGCTCTTTCCCAGGCTCCACTCTTGCCAAAGCATCCTAAAAAGCGTGTTACCAGGACACTGGGCTCTCAGGGATTTGAAAAGAATAGAAGAATTGACAAAGGCTGGGAAACTTCATAAGCAAACCACAGAGCTTTATTATTGTGTGAGGTCAGGCAGGAAGGAAAGATTGGGGTCCAGGATGGACACTTGGGTCATCAGAACAGACAGGACACTTCCCAGGAGGAAGTGCTTCTGTGAAGAGGGGAAGAGGGAGCAGGAGAAGCATCGCCTGGGGCTGGTCCTGGCCTGGAGTTTCTCCATAAAGGTTTTTCTGTGATGTTCAAGGTCAGGTCAGCAGCAGCCCCCAGAGCCATGGCAGCTGCCAGAGCCGCCCTGTGGCTCACACTCACAGCAGTCGGGGCTCTGGTGCCGGCGCCGGTGGAAGAGACGGGGCCTGTGGTGGCTCAGGCAGCAGCCGCCGCCCCCAGAGCTGGAGCCACAGCAGCCCCCAGAGCTGGAGCCACAGCAGCCCCCAGAGCTGGAGCCACAGCAGGAAGAGACTGGAAGGGGACATGGAGCTGGGCACTGGGGTGGGCACTTTGGAGGGCACTTGGGTGGGCATTTGGGGGGGCACTTGGGAGGGGGCTGGCACTGCTGCTGGTTTTGCTGGCAGGACATCTTTGTAGTTCTTTTTCAACCTGAAAGTTGCAATAATCAAACACTTTAGCTGTATAAAACCAAGGATGGAAATTTGATTTTAAAATTAAAACATGTGATGGTGAATACTATTTAGTGTGTGTATATATATACACACACAGACACACAAATATCACTACGTGAAATAAAATAACTTAAATCTTTCCTGCTGAATAAAAACATGTGGTTGAGGAATCAGATAAAATAAGAAGCTTCTTATTCTATCTTTCAGTAGACAGCCAATATTTTCTGATCCTCATGAGCTTGGATAAAGTGTTCACGCCTCAATAAAGCACTTAGTCCCTAAATATCAGAATAAGTCCCTGGCAAAATTGGGAGACCCACACTTCTCCCAACCCAAGGCAAGATTTCCTAGTCTGACTGAAGGCAGTCTAGGTCTTATCCCTGCTCAGTATGGCAGGAGTCAAGCACACAGCTCTCTTTCCCCAGCCTTCCCCTTCCTCCCATGCCTCTGTCCCGCTCAGACCCCTCTGGTCCCCCAGGTTCCCACTCACCCTGGTCACGCACAGGAGCACAGGCAGGGCCACCTCTGAGCAGGTGAGGTGCTGGAGCTGGGTAGGCCCTTTATAGGGCCCAGGCTTGGCTCCGGGAGGGGCAGGAGTTGGCTCTTGCACAACCAGGCACGTGCTGGGTCATTCCTGACATTCCCCTGCCTCCTGTCCCTGCAATCCAAGGAGGCCTTGGGAACTCTCAGGACCCTCTCTGGGGCTGGGGTTAGAGGAGCTTTAGCTAGTAACGGCCTCCACTGGCTGGGGCCTTAAAGAGTTGAGCTGAGATGCCCAAGGAGCCAATGCCTGAACAAAAGTGCTGTAAGTGCTGTTTTCACTCTGGGTAATCTCAGATCAAAGCCACAGGCTATTTTATTTTGTATTTATTTTTTATCATTGTGGAAACAGTCTATTCTGATTCCCTCCTACCCTCCAGGTTTGTCTTCTAGGTCCTGTTTAGGGACCAGCCCCCCCAGGCTGGCTGCTCTGGAGTTTTGGATTGGGAAGAATCCTCTCCATCCAGCCATCCTCCTGAGACCCGTCCTTCAGGGTGGATGCTGGGTCCCTGCTCCTCCCTTGGACGTCCTCTAAGCATCTGTGTTGTGTTGATTCCCTTTAGTTGTAAGGATAATGATGACTGAAATTATTTAGTCAAAACTATGAACTATTGACATAGCAAGAGGTAGGCAGGCTATAGAGCTCAGATCTCTGTGTAAATTCTAACCCTAATTACATGACCTTTGAAATATCACTCATGTTTCCTGGGCATCAGCATTCTTTTTTAAAATTATAATTTTATTCATTGATTTGAACTTTAACTAAGGAGTGACAGGATTTAGCATATGTTTGGCACACAGAAGATGCTTAACAATGCATGTTAAAGAAGTGAGCAGCATCTAGGCCTAATTTGGGAGGTCTAGAGATAGGCACTTACGTTCCAGCTTTCAAAGGGCTTAGCCCTAAACTATAACCAGAACCCTGAGAAAAGTTTTCCATGCTGGGGAGCTTCTGAGCTAGGAGCTCAGTTACTGCTGGGGATGAGAAACAGGGATGATGTTGACTATGGGATTGAATTCAGCTTGACATTGAGCAAGCAGGGAAGAGTTTGGGAAATAGATTAATTCATTGATTTGCTGAGAGCACAGTATGTATCACTCCCTGTGCTAGGGACAGGGGCAGAGCTGTGAACAAATGGAGGAGACTTCCCCCTCACTGAGGTACCCACATAAAGAAGAGAATGGATGATCTCTAGGTCTTTTTTGGCCCAGAGGTGCCCCATTCTCCACTTGTTTATTACCTATTTTTGGACATGGTTCCTACCCTCCAAGAGCTTTCAGGTCAAGGGTGAAATAAATCAACACATGAACAAAGTATTTGGTTAAACGGACATTCATTCATTTAGCACGTTGGATGGGGTCTGTGACGTATGTCAGGAATTTGGAGTTTGGAGGTGAATCAGACACAACCTCTGACCTTGAGAAGTTCACAGTCCGCCGACATCTTTGAAGATACTCTTTGCACAAGAAAAGGCCACGAGATCCAAAGAAGATGGCTGTGAATCTCACCTCTTGAATCACTAGTTTGCAATGAGATCTGTGGGATACTTTGAGTAGTCCAGCTTTGTCTTTGGTGTTGTCATCCTGAGTTTCCTCATTCCCTGTGAAGAGATGCTTGTAGTAACCATGGTTCTCTGCGCCCCGAGCAATGCTCACCACAGTTTCCTCATGCTCATGGGTCTGTGCATAGGCTCTCTTGTCCCTCCCTCCCCTGCTCTCTGGATTCATGGACAGTTGGAAAAATCCCACGGGATGTTGAAAGAATAGGAGCCTCACATTTCTTTGCATTACAGATTTTACAGTCAGGGGAAAGAGTGCCTTCTATTCTGTAAATTTAACTGTTGCTAAAGCATTATCAGTATATGATCCTATTTCCTTTTTGTTGTTGTTGTTTTTTGTTTTTTTGAGACAGAGTCTCACTCTGTTTCCTGGGCTAGAGTGCCGTGGCATCAGCCTAGCTCACAGCAACCTCAAATTCCTGGGCTCAAGGGATCCTCCTGCCTCAGCCTCCCAGGTAGCTGGAACTACAGGCATGTACCACCATGTCTGGCTAATTTTTTCTATGTATTTTTAGTTGTCCACCTAATTTCTTTCTATTTTTAGTAGAGACAGGGCCTCGCTCTTGCTCAGGCTGGTCTCAAACTCCTGAGCTCAAGCAATCCTCCCGCCTTGGCTTCCCAGAGTGCTTGGATTACAGGGTGAGCCACCGCGCCCGGCCATATTTCCTTATTTTCCCTATGGTGTTTCAATAGAGCTCTAGTGCATACAATTGAATTAATCATAATCCTTGGTTCATGACACTGTCTCATTTTCATTCCGTATGGCCTTCTTTACATATTTATGTATCTGTTCATCTAAATCTAGCCATCATATATTTTATTTAATAAATAAAATGATAATTATTTTTACTTTCCTGCTTAAATTGTTTTAACACATTAACACATTTCATTAAAATATATTGTTTTAAAGTTATTAAAGGATATCATGCTATATATATTCTTTTTATACTAAATGTTATATTTCTAAGATTTTTCCACATTATTGTATTTCACTGTAGTTCATTTTGACAGGTGAATCATATTGTGTGTGCACACCACAGTTTATATATCTTGTCCCCTACAAATTGGCAGTTTGTGGTTTCCAGATGTTTTCTTTGTTCTGAGTATTCTTACACGTCTCTTAGGAGAAGAATTGCTTAATATTGATGTATACAGTAGTTTAAATTTAACTTTACTAACCTATTTTTAAATGATTGTTTGAATTTTTATGCCCACTATCCTTAAACAAATTTGAAATTATCTATTCCTTGTAAGTTTCGTACTATTTGACTGTAAAACTATTTAGGCCAGTGTTTTTGGTGGGAATGTTTTAAAACAGTACTTTAGTTTCTTTATTATTTATAAGACAATTAATGCTTTTTGTTTCTTCTTGAGCTTATTTTAGTAGACAATACTTTTTAATGTACATTTTCCATTTTATCTAAGTTTTCAATAACTATATGCTTTGGAAGTATATAGTTATTGATAGTCTTTTATTTTTATATTTTTAGTCTCTGCTTTATTGCCAATATGAAGATACAACTTTTTAAAATTCATATTATTTAATTATATTTTCTCTTTTTTTTTCTTTAGACCTGGATTAATCTTGCCAGGGTTGGGTTTTTGTTTTGTTTTGTTTTGGTTTGGTTTGGGTTTTTTGGGCCTATTTTAGAATTGGTATTCCTTATTTCAAGAATAAGAAAAATTGCCAAATTCCCATTTCAATCCTTTTCAGATCCCAGGATACGGTGGCCAGGGAGCTACCAAGTCCCCTCAGGAGTAGAGTTAGGGCAACACAGAGAAATCCTGTTCCCAGGAGGAACTCAGAAAATGGGTGGGAACTAATTCACTCTGAGTTTTTAAATCCCACTCCTCCTTCTCTAGCTACCATGGGGGTGGTGGATTGTAGCCTTAAAAAGCAGGTGATATTGTCTGCCTGGGTAGGGGAGAGGAAGTACTGAGGGTAAAGTCCTCCCCTGATGAGTAGGTTTGCAGAGCAGGGCTCCTTGTGCACCATGCAGTCCTTGACCTCGCTGGGGGCTTGGCACAGACTCAGGAAGCTTTCCTTTATAATTATTTCTAGTCAGAATCTCTGATACTCCCAATGGAATATGAACTTACAGGCCTGAATGACAAAATACATCAAGAAAGATCACAAGCATTTAAAAAGTTTCCATTAAGATCAGAGGTATTAGAAATGATTCATCAATTTTTTTAAATGAATACATAAGATGAAGTTTATTTGATATTGCATGAAATAGATTCTCAATTCATCAACACTTCTACTCCTGATCAGTACTGGTTTTTTTAAAATGTATTATAAACACACTAATACAGAAAGGAATTAAAGAAAAATACAAAATCATCTATGACATACTCGAGGAATCATAAATATAACTAAAAGTATGGTAAGGGATAGACAAGATAGAAAATATAAAAAGAGCAAAAAAAAAAAAAAAAGAAAAAACCAAAAATCCAGAAGAATCAGACAGAAAGTGATAAACTTAGATGAGAGACGATGGAAATCTAGCACACACATAATTTGTATGCCTGAAGAAGGAAAGGAAGACAATGCATGAGAGCTAATAGCTAATACTTGAAACTGTCATTCAGGGACTCTTATTCCATGTGAGGTGGAGTAAAAGTCTTCTTCTCCCACCCAATGCAACCATAAAACCTGGAGAAACTGTGTAGAGCTAGCTATTTGCGAATTCTGAATTAGCAGCTGTGCCCAGATAGAGGAAGGGCACAAGGATCAAAGTGAACTGAAAAGGTGGTGAGCTTACTTTTTTCTCCTCTGGTATCTCTTGGCCTGAGCTTAACGCAGCTGGAAGCCTGAAATTAAGCGCTGTGGGGCACGTGGAGCACCTTAGGAGAAGCCAGCAGTTCTGGCTTAAGCAGCAAAAGGAGAAGCCCTAATGTTTAGAGACAGTGTGGAAGTCCCCATTTCAATCTCTGTCCTTTCATACCCCACATCTGAGGCAACGCCATGGCGGCAGTGACAGTAGCCTGTGAGGAGGCTGACACTGTCAGGAGAAAAAACTGTGAGAAGGGGAACAATTTTTCTCCATTTGGTGGAGTTGTGATCCCAAAAGGGTGGGGCCAACCCCCATTGCTTTTTTTCTCTCTCTGTCCTCTCTTGTGTTGGGCCCAGACATGGGCATAATGTTGTCAGTGTGTGGCAGAGCAGGGTAGCAGGAGGCTCAATTTGTGGCAGGAAGAAGCATGAAGGTGAGCCACACAGAACCTGAAAGTGCTGGGGAGATTACAGAGGGAGAGAAAGAAGCTCAGGAAAATGATGCCCTAAAATTGTCCATGAATCCCGGAGATCACTGCTAGGACACACATGCAAGGATCTGGTCCTAAGCAGCAAACGAGAACATATGAGAACTTACTTAACAGAGATTTTACTCCCCAGGCACTAGGCTGACCCTGCTTGGCACTCACTTTAAACGGATATGAGGAAACTACAAAGACTTTCAACATTTAACTGACATTGGAACCACATCGCACAGGAAGTGTGTCGGAACTTGTAAAATGAGCCTAATCAGGTTGATTACCTGGTAAAACAAAACATCAACATTTTCCACAGGATTTAAATAAGACCCAGAGTCTTGTTTAAAATGTAAAAAATGCTCAGCATCCAACCGCGATTATTTGGCATGAGAAGAACCATGAAAATATCCACTCATACGACAGTCAACTGAGAGCACTATCTGGACAACACAACAGTTGGAATTATATGAAAAGGACTTTATAGCAGTTATTATACAAATGTTTAAATGAGAAACCATGAATAATATAGAAACAATGTTTAAAAAGTTGTAGGAAAAAAAAGATATAAATAGTACCAAATGAAAATTTTAGAGCTGAAACATGCAAAAATTGAAATTTTTTTAAAAGGCTATTGGATAAATTCGATAGCAGACTGGAGGTGACAAAGAAAAGAGTCAGTAAACTAGAAAATGGATCAAGAGAAATGATCCAATTTGAACAAACAAGAAAAAAAACCAAAAGAAATGAACAGCATCAGGGACCTGTGAGTCAATAACAGAAGATCTACCATGTATGTCACCGGAGTTCCAGGAAGAGAGAAGAATTAACGTGGGATTGAAACAAATGTGTGAAAAAATAATGGTTGAAAGTTTTCAAGTTTAGAGAAAGACATAAACATACAGATTCAAGAATCAGAGTGAGCCCAAAACAAGATAAGCTCAAAGAAACCTAGCAACATCAGCTGAAAACTAAAGACACAGGCGTAATCTTGAAAGCAGCCAGAGAAAAATGATGCATTACTAAAAGAAGAACAAAGATTCAGATTATTGCAAGTTTCTTATCAGAAATCACAGGGGTCAGAAGAAAATAGCACATCATTTTTAAAGTATTGAAAGAAAACAACAATAACAACAAAGAACAACAGTGGTCAACCAGATATCTATATCCAGCAAAGAATTTTTGTCTTTAAGGAATGATGGCCAGGCGCGGTGACTCACACCTATAATCCTAGCACTCTGGGAGGCCGAGGCAGGAGGATCGTTTGAGCTCAGGAGTTCGAGACCACCCTGAGCAAAAGTGAGGCCCCCGTCTCTACTAAAAATAGAAAGAAATTAGCTGGATAACTAAAAATATATGGAAAAAATTAGCCAGGCGTGGTGGCACATGTCTGTAGTCCCAGCTACTTGGGAGGCTGAGGCAGGAGGATCGCTTGAGCCCAGGAGTTTGAGGTTGCTGTGAGCTAGGCTGATGCCACAGCACTCTAGCCCAGGAAACAGAGTGAGACTCTGCCTCAAAAAAAAAAAAAAAAAAAGAGAATGAAGATGAAATAAAGACATTTTCAGATGGGAGAAAACTAAGGGAATTTGGATCCAGCATACCCGAACATTCCCTGGCACTTCCAGCTCCCTGCGTGTGTGGGCAAGGTGTCCCCGTTAGCCCAACGAAAGTCCAGGCACTGATAAAGAGTTGCAGGTGCTGGCTGTTGAAGGTGAGAAAACACCAAAAGGTGGGAGGTCGGTGGGGGGGGACACTGTGCACTAAAGCAGTGTAAAGGAGCAAGAGGGTATCTGGGCAGTAAATGTGTGTTGACTGCCAAAATTTCCCTTGCAGCATGCTCTTTATAGTTTAAGAATCCTAACAGGGCATTGATACCGCTCATTCCCATTCTCCATTTAAATTTAATATACACACACATCAAAGTTCATTTGTTCACAATTAATTTTCACTCATGTACATTTCTGCTTTATTTATGGTAAATGTTTTCATATTTTGTAAAATCTCATTTATAGTTCATTGTTTTCTGGGTATACACATTTATGTTTTCATTAGTTTTAAGTTTTAAAATTATTTTTCCATTTAGATAACATGTAATATGTATATATATATATACTCTTATATTTTCTAAAGACAGACACATGCTTTCTCCCCTTTCAAGTCTTTGATAAATCCAGGATTTATCTGGAGTGTTCGGTGACGCCCTCCCCCTTGGGTCGCTGTGGTCGAGGAAGGTTGCGTTATCACCCTGCATTCACTTGCCCCTGTACTTGTGCCCTGCAACACCGCCTTACTATTAATAGAAGGAAGTCAATGAAATAAAGATTCTTTTAATTTTCAACTTTAGCTGCTGGCTACAACTCGGCTTTCCAATATAATCTCTCCCTCCCATTTTTCAGTTATACAAACCCCCAATTGGAGTCACATTTCATTTTCCTACTTCATGCCGCACTTTTAACCATGAAATCCTGCCAGCATCCCTGCCGGAAACGCTGTTCTCCATCTTCTCCATCTACCTCAGCAGCTCTTTGTTGGTTGAATTCTTGTCTCTCAGCTCCAAACCTACCTTTCTATACTTGGTGACACCTGAGCTTTGCAAACCGCCTTCTGCTTTGCGGGTATAGTCCTGGTAGGCGACTGTCAGCAGGGGGCGCCAGAGGGATGCAGGAGTCTGGAGAAGGAAGACAGGGATGCGAGCATCACCCTAGAGATTTTTTTTTTCCCCCCAATCTGGCAGCAGTAGGTGGTTCCTGTTCCCAATTTTTTCCATACTCCTGGAACTGTCCTCTTCTTTCCTCAGGAACAGCAGCGCCGCTAGCCAGTGCCCTGCCGTAGAGGTCTGGGTCCCAGCTCTGCAGGTCCCCTCCTCTAAATTCCTAGCTCTCAAGAGCCCCACCCCGTCCCCTGTTCCCCAGCCTCAGGTGTGGTAATAGCTGCTCTGTGTTACCACAGGATTCTCCATTTGCCTTTTTGATCCTCCGATACCTGTTTAACTCATTCCGTATTATTTCTATCAAAATCAGTAATGCTTTCTGTTTTCCTGAATGGACACAGACTGATAAATTGCCTAACAGGTTTACGTGCTAGGACAGGTGGACAAACTGAATGTCCTGCAATAGTGATATACTCATTCCATATTATGAACTAATAACAATTTTACTGGCAGAAAATATGACTTAGTAAATAAAAATAGGTCTATTCACTTAAGAAACAATTATATCTGATATTTTAAGAAATCCTACTTCTGAATTTTCCTTTTTGCTTTATTTCATTATCTGCTAGCACTTGCTAGCAGAGAGGCACTGAAATGTTAAATGTTTAAGTAAGATCAAGGAGCAAAACTTATAATTTCATAAAATTTGGGAAAAGTTCGTAAAGGGAAAGAGTATAAAAGACTATAATTATCCAATTTTTGTAGAAAGCCTTTGATAGACACACAGAACATCAGCATTCAGTGAATGTACTAGATCCCTTATTTTGAAGAACTTAAAAAAGTTATACTTAGTTTTTTTAGTATGTTTGTGACAGAGACGGGTGAGGGGAAGAGAGAGAATGAGAGAGAGAGAGAGAAAGAGAGAGAGACAGAGACAGAGACAGAAAGACAGAAAGAAAGGAACCAGAACCAGCCTGAAAGCTGCCCAGTCTCAAAGATGGGAATTGGCCCATGGGTTTAAAGGAGAATTTCTTAAGGACCAAGTTGGATCATGGACTGAACTGGGAAGAGAGGAAAATTATTTCTTTATTTCCAAAAAGTAACGGGACCACAGTGTCTTGAGTAACTAAATTCTTAGCTTAAGGGCCAGGAATTCTCACGCTGCTTCATGGAGTCCCAGCTTAGGAAAGAATATAATTTGGTGAGGTTTAGGTCTGCAGCTTCAGAAGAATAACTGTATCTTCCTGGAAAGGATGGGTTGAAGAGGCAGCAGGGGAAATGCCTGTAATACCCTGCAGGTGCCTCAGTGTGGGAGGAGCCACTTCCTGCTCCGCCCAGAGCCATGACTCACCTGGAGCCTAGTCAGGCAGGTGCCTATAAAATGCACATCAGGCCCCTGCTCTTCATCTGCCTGGACACCTGAGGGACTGCTCAGTCCACATCTGGGTCTGACTAGGGTGAGTGGGTCTTTTGGAACTGGATAGATTGCAGCTGAATAGGTGATGGGGAAAGGAAAGGGAGGAGGGAGGAGGAGAGTAGAAGTAGAGATTTTGCCTTGGGTCTGGTAGGATCCAGCCTGGGAATCGGAGTGATTAGCCAGTCTAAATTCTTGTCAAAATCTGGCCTCTGGCAACTGAGACAGTGGGCTGGGGAGGGCTTATCCTAGACGTTCGTATCTCACAGACACATTTATAGATGCTTAGAGAGGATGCCAGATGCACACGGGGAAAATGGTGATACTCAGTGTTACCATGAGATGCCACAGCATATCTTTTCCTCTACCTTGGATATAATTCCTTCCCTCTCTCCTTCCCTTCTTGCTTGCCTTTCTTTTCTCAATCGTTTATTCATTTGTATGTTTTTCACATATTGAGCTTCTACTATTATCCAGTGCTGTTCTAGACATTGGAATATAGAAATATGTAATAAAGTGAAGATAATGCCTGTTCCATTTTAGTGGGGGACTCTAAATGTTTGGATATCTTCTCTGTGACAACTGTGCCATATCTTAGAGATATAAAAATAAACAAGTTGGAGGCCTTGGGTGAATCTGTATGTGTGTGTGTGGTTATTATTGGTTCACGATATCAACAGCCTCAGGGTAGATTCCAAAGGAGGAAACAATGATCTAAGATTTCACAGGTCTATAAACATCTTTATTGAGTTTTAGATTGACTGAACTCCCGCCAAGATGGCCTGCCAGCAAACCCAGCAGCCATGCCAGCCTCCTCTTAAAGAGCCCACTACCAAGTGCCCACCGAAGTGCCCCCCTAAGGGTCCCCCCAAGATGCCCTGCTCTAGTCTCTTCCTGCTGTGGCCCTAGCTTCAGGGTTGCTGTGGGTTTAGCTGACCATGGCATCAGAGCTCCAGCTTTTGCTTTGGAGCTGCTGCCCACCTGGGCTCTGAGCATCAGTTGAGTAACCAAAAAGCCAAAGCATTGCTACCTTGGTGCTGTGCCTCAGAAGCTGCCATTGGCCCAGTGACTTTGGGGCTGGGCTCAAAATGTGCTTTCCTGGTGTTTGGATGTTATTGTGCTGAATGAGCTGCTTTGCCACAATAAATATTTTCAAGATCTCCTTGGTCCTGTTTTTTTTTTTTTCCTTAATTTATGTTTCTACTATACTTACCAAGTCCTACTTCCCTCTGAACAGATTTCTAGGTTCTTAACTTTAGATGAATAGAAAAAACTCGACCTACCAATTAATTGTTTAAAATATATGACCTAACGTTTGATCCAGCAATCCCACTATTGGATATTTACCCAAAGAAAAAAACTCTTTTTATCAAAAAGACATGTGCACTTGAATGTTTATTGCAGCACAATTCACAATTGCAAAGATGTGGAAACAACGCAAGTGCCCATCAATACGTGAATGGATTAATAAACTGTGGTATTCGTATACTATGGAGTATTACTCAGCCATGAAAAATGGTAAACTAATACCATTACTAATAAGTAACAACCTGGAAGGAACTAAAGACCATTCTTTTAAGTCTAGTATTGCAAGAATGGAAAAACAAACACCACATATACTCACACCAAAATGGAATTAATTGATCAACAGTCATTTGCATATATGGTAGTAAAACTCAACAGAAACTAAGCAGGTGGGTGGCGGAGAAGAGGGAACGGGTAAATTTACACCTAATCGGTACAATGCACACTATCTTGGTGATGAGCACACTTTTAACTTTGACTCAAACTGCACAAAAGCAAATCATGTAATCCAAATATTTGTAACCCCATAATATTCTGAAATAAAAACAAAAATACACATGAATGCTTTGTTCAATAAACAAAATAAAATAACCTAAAATATGGACACACTGTTTAAACAAATAAATTAGAAATATAATAATGTATCAGGGAGAATCTTATTGCAGCATTATGTTCAAGATGTCCCTTTAAATAATCTTTTTTAACTGACTATGACAGAAAATGTCCTTGTATATAAAAAAGACAAGAATTTGGACATTGATTCATAAGTGATCTTATAAGAAAATATGAGACTAATCTATATATTTGCATTCAGTCTTTGTAGCTGAGTTAGTTGTTATTTAAAAGAGGATTGTGCAAAGGAATGCCCTGGCTTATTTGAGTTTAGATGAAGGAAATACATAGCCACCTTCTCTTAATTTCTTTTTATGCACAGGTAATGCTAATTGAATTAAATCCTCTTGGCATCCACACATTAAAATAGAAGCCCACTTCCAGGTGTGCAGTGATCAGGAGAGGATACCTGTATGGCTTCTCCTTGTCCTTCCCACTCGACAACCTTGGGGTGGGGATGTCTCACAGACCCAGCTCCCCCAGCTTGTAGACCCCTCTGACTGAGCTATTAAGCAATCTTAGTACCCATCGCTGGGACCTCTAAAATTGTCATTAAAGGAGGGCCTGATGAATATGGTTAGATCTCAGTGTAGGAATTCCTAGCAACATTTGAAGACCTCCAATGGAATGGCCCCACCCACCTGAATGCCTTTATAGATGCTCCTTTACTTATCATGGGGTTACGTCCAGATAAACCCATGGCAAATTGAAAATATCATGAGCCCCAAATGCATTTAATACACCTAAACTACTGAACAACATATCTTAGCCTAACCTACCTTAAACATGCTCTGAACACTTAATGTTACCCTGCAGTTGGGCAAAATCATCTGGCAACACAGCACACTGTAGAGTGTCAGTTGTTTACCCTCGTGATCACAGCTGGCTGGGACCTGTGACTTGCTGCTGCTGCCTGGCACCTAGAGAGAGTATCATTTGGCATATCACTAGCCCAGGAAAAGATCAAAATTTAAAATTCTAAATTCAAAGTACAGTTTCTACTGAATGCGTATTGCTTCTGTACCATTATAAAGTTGAAAAATTCAACCATTGTAAGAGACCAACTGTAATTAGTAATTATATATTTTCTTTTATTTGTCAAACTTCTGTCTCTCCAGTGGAATATAGTTAATGTGGGCAAAAATTATATTGGTTTTATACCACATTGTACCACCAGAATTGGTCACATAGTCAATAAATACTTGCTGAGTGTATGTGAGAGTGAATTAATGAACTCTGATTCTTGACCTTATTAATGGGAGACAATCCAAGAAAACCCTTGGATTTTTTCCCATTGGAGATGCTTTGCTCTTTTTAGTCACCCTAGCCTATCCCTCTCTCATTTGCTCTCATAAGAATTGCTTAATCTTTATCTAATTTACTCAGCACAGAATCTTTGGGAGTAGTTCCTTGGTCAAGAGTATTCCAAGGCATGGATCTGCAATGGTTGTATTATAATGTTTCATTAGTTCTGACCCACTCATCTAAAACATCTGCTAATCCAGTGAATAAAAAGGATACAAATATTAGCTATAAATGGGCATAGGCAGTGAGGCCATTGGGGTGTGTGTGTGTGTGTGTGTGTGTGTGTGTGTAGTGATCATACCTAATTAAGATAGCTTTATCCCATGATAGCCTATAAATAGCACTGTCTGAGTCATGAGGAAGGATTGGTTCTATCTTTGTCTTGATTGAGAATTAAGTGCACAGATGTTGCATAAAGGAGAGGCTAAGCAGACAATGAGGTTGTCAGAGACTTGGTATGACAGAGGGATTTAGAAAGCATAGTTTATAAATGATCCAGAAAATCTGCCCTACCAAACAAAGAATTGACAATCTGAGCCAGACAGACTATCTGACACTGTGGGACTAGTTGTGATGGTCACATCCAAAGAGAGTTCAGTGACCTTTCATTTCCCTTATAATACCACTGCGGATTGATTAAATATATGCTAGTGCATCTAATCTGTGTATAAATTTGTTCTCATTTCAGATTAAGAAATATGTTGATATTATATTGAAATAATTGAGAATGTGTGCGTGTGTGTATTTGGTTAAATTGAGCTTTATTCCCAATTTGCTTTACTTTAGGATTCTCAGTTTTTGCACTAGCATATCAGGGATATGAATGGTACACCACAGGATTTTTCTGAAGATTAAATGAGATAATATGTATGTAGCATTTCGGACAATACCTAGAACAAAATAAGTGGTTAATAAACATAGTTATTATATAATTTTAGGTTATTTTTATCATTTTTACACATATGTGTGTATATATATGCATGTGTATATACATGTATACACTCACACATATATATATGAGTGCTTGACCCAAAAGCACAACTCCACTCAGCATGTGCCTCAGGGAAGGACAGGGAAGAAAGGGGAAATGTATTAGTCAGGATTTTCCAGAGAAACAAAACACACATACACACACACACACATATAGAAACAGAGAGAGAGACTTACTTTAAGGAATCAGCTCATGTAGTTGTGCTGACTGGCAAGTCCAAAATCTGTGGGGCAGGCCTACAGGCTGGAAATTCAGGTAAGAGTTGATGATGCAGTCTTGAGTCTAAATTCTTGCAGGGAAGTAGTCTGGAAATACAAAGTTTCTGTATTGCACTCTTGAGGAGAATTTCTTCTTCTTTGGGAAATCTCAGTCTTTACTCTTAAGAGCTTCAACTGATTGGATGAGGCCCACCACATTAGGAAAGATAAATTGCTTTACTCAAAAAGTCTACTGATTTAACGTTAATCACATATTAAAAAATGCCTACACAGCAACATCTAGACTGATGTTTGACCGAACAACTGGATACCACAGCCTAGCCAAACTGACACATAAAATTAACCATCCCAGGGACTTAGAGGCCACATGGAGATCCTTAGAAATATGGTCAAAGAGATAGAAGAGGGGATGACAGTGATCAGAACATATCGGGAATATTAAATGATGGTTTTATTCTCACTTGGGGTAAAGACAAATTTCTAGAAGACGTTTGAAAAATAGCAGGGAAACAGAAATTTATACCTGGTAACCCCGGAATTCCAACACACTGCGCTGCCAGGAGGACTGGAGAGAGGGAGAAGGTGCGTGTGGCTGGGAGGCCTTGGTGTTTGCACTTTGGTTCCTTGGAGGAGTAGTGAGTACAGCATAGAGCAGACTGCTGACCACTGCACAGTTGCTGGAGCTCTGGGGGCCTGTGGTGGCCCAGTGCTGCAGTCATGCAGGAAGATCTGGAGTGGACATGGGCTGGGCGCTGGAGTGTCACTGTGGAGGGCACTTCAAAGGTATTGGCATTGCTGGAGGTTGGGGCAAGCTATCTGAGCTTGAAAGTGAATTTAAAAATAAGTCAGATGAAATAAACCCAGGACAGGTATAATTTTGCTCTTTACACCTATTTACCATGTGCTGACAAGTGGTTTATAAAACACATTAGTGAAGAAACATATTACCCCAAGTTAAAAGTGTTAGGAGTGACATTCCTAACAACACTACATACTGTTACTGAAAGCTCGGCCACTTGTCCATGAGGCAAAATCAGAAGAATGAGGAGTACAAGTGGTTTGGGGAGGAAGGAAAGAGAGTTTACTTTGTCGACAAAGGAGGAAACATGGTAGACCTTCTCATCTCAAAATCCCAAATCTCCTGAACATAGGCAGAAACGCAGAGCTTTTAAAGGGAGGGCTCTTGGCTTCAGGTAAGTACTGTGGTTAACTGTTCTAATCATCCCATTTCTGCCAAAAACAAAGCCTATGAACTCTGCCAGCCGCCCACCTGGGGGGCTGGCACTACCTGGGAGTTTTAACAAAGACTTAACCTGCCTCAGGAATGCAGACCAGGCCACAGTTCCCAAAAGAGTGGGGAAAGTTTTCCAGGCCATTCCCTCTGTTACATACTCCCCACTCTCAATATTTCCCTTCCATATCTATGGGAAGAGGGGTGACTACTCTGTAACAATGTGCTAAAGCAATGCCAATTTCAGTCTATCATCATTTCATTTACATTTTATATCTGCATACCCAATTCCTAACTGCAGTATTTCATGGATTCTGTGAGGCCACCAATTGGAAGTTGCGCCATTATTTTATGCAACAAGAAGAAAGAAAAAAAAATTGCTGCTAATTCAACTATATGGCATGCCAACAATGTTATCATATTTACTATTTATTAAGGACCAGACTCTGTTAAGCGAGATTTAACTTATACGAGATTTATAAGTTGCAAATAATTTGTGTCCTATAGAAAATATAACCCAATGATTTCATTGCCTTTTAAGACTTTAACCAGTTTTGTATCTGGATTTGCAGTCTCATTTCAGCATTCTTTTTTTTTCTCTGACTGTGTATACTTTGGTCTCTCTTGTGAAAAGTAAATCAAAGTCTCACGGTCACTCCCTCAACTCCTTAGGCAAAAGAGAAGGTAAAACCCTCAGGCTCCTGTGAAAAACAGGCCCCACAGATTATTCATTAAGGAAATCTCTTGCTAAACTCCCATAAGCAAGGGCATTCAAATTATTACTTATGTCTAGCACTTAAAACTAAAGCCTATTAGATTTCACACTAGTAATGAATGACAAGTTTATCTTACAGGTAAGAGAACTGGAGATAAAACAGAATCAGACATTCTTCCACCTACTCAGGGACACCTACATAACTGATGCTTCCTTTGCTGCCTTATTTTATGTAAAATGTAGATTTCTTGCGCCTCATAAGCAAGTCATCACTACATCACCCCCTCCCCTCACCTCATCTAACCCTTCCCCTCCCTCTGCCTTTTCCTGCCTTTTTCCTTCACTCTGTGTGCCTTTAAAATGCTGAAGGTTCTAACATCCCCTTAGGAGAAATAGCCACAGCTTTTGTGCAGTTCATGTTTTTCCTGGATGTGTCCTCAAAATCTTGGCTTAATAAACCTCCATTTATTGAGCTTTTTTGCCTCTGTCATTTATTTGAGTTGACACTCCTATTCTTTGGAAATTTCTTGCTAACTTCCCATAAGCTCCCAGAAGCTATTTTCACTCTTACAGAGAGTGAAATAAATCTTTGAGATATATATACCCACTATATATTTGTATGAGAATCACACTTTTAACTTTTTGAAAATTTTAGTTTAATAAACCCTTATCTCCACACTTACTCTTTTGAGAGTGGAGACTGGGCCAGAACCAGATCGTTCCAGTATTGACAAGAGGGTCAAAAGGGCTGTAGTGTGGGAAAAATCTGGATTAATAAATCTACTAGATGAACAGATGTGAGAGAGAAATCAAGAAACTTGGTAAGGGTTTTTCCCCAACTGTGGCTAAAATAAAGTTCCAGTGTTTGGTGGGGGATAATTTTCTAGAATATATTGAACTTAAGTTCCCAGAAAGACAAATCAAGGAGTTGGATGGAGAGATCAGCCTACAGGATTGTGACTTTCAGATAAGGGGAACTTCAAATGAAGTGTCTGAAATCACCCATGGGCCATTGTTCTCATGACACTTACTTAATCATTTGTGTGGTCTTGCGCTCACACATTCATTCATCCAGCCAACATTCACTGGGCAATCAAGCTTTTGGCTAGTCCCTGAGGGAACACGGACAATGAGACAAAGGATCTCCTTGGCTCAGAGGAATCACACATGATGGTGTGAGGACTATAGAGACAGAAGCAAGAATATCTACAAGCAGGCGTTTCTTTGTTAACTTGTGAACCAATTCCCGGCATTTTCTGAGATATAAAGGGGCATAAGGGGACATGTTAAAGAGCTATTTATCCCCCGGCTCTGGTTTCCCAGATGATGGAACCCCATTAGTTTTTCCATCTCTTATCAACCCTCTCAATCCAGACTCTCACGTATGTGCATGCTCATGTTCTCCTACACATTCAGGTAAATGCAATACACACACCCTTGTGTGTACACACGTGTACACACACACAGCCTTGCTTCCCTCATTCCCCACTTACCCCATTGCTACAAACATCTTTCTCAACGAGAATGAGGAAGAAGCTGAGGATGATATCACCATGAAGACAGTGCAATGCATCAATGTGTTCCAATCTCATGGGGAAATGGTGACTCAGGAGGTTCAGGCCCCAAATGTCATCCTCTTTGGTGCCCATGTTTTTCTACAGTCATATCAGAAAGGTCCTTAAATTATGCAGTCCTTGATGTCATGGGTCACTTATTATTCACCTGTATGTCCCCATGTTTGGACAAACATGCTCTGAGAATGTTGCGGGCTTTCAAAGAATGCCTTTTGAATGCGTTGATGACATTACTGATTTACTTTATCCTTGAACTGAAAGCTCTCAGAGAGCAGAGGCCAGGTCTGAAAATAGGTTTGGATAAACAAGAGACTCTCTCATTTAGAAGCAGTTGATAGAAGACTATGCTCTGCCCACCCTTCCTTCCCCCTACCAGTGTGGCACTAGGCAATGTGAGGGTAGGGTCTGTTTTTCTGTTTTAATTAGAGATGTTAATATAATAAGTCTTTTTTCAACTTTAATTTTATTTTGACATCTTTATCGAGATATAATTCACATATTATACAGTTCATCTATTTAAAGTATAAATTCAATAGTTTTCAGTATATTCACAGACTGGGGCAATTACCACCACAATTTTAGAACATTTTTATCATCCCCCCAAAAAGAAACCCTGTACCCACTAGCAGTCACTCCCCAATTTCTCCCAACCCTCTACAGCACCTGCAAGCCACTCACCTCCTTTCTACAGATTTTTCTAAGCGTTTTGTAGAAATAGAATCATACAATCTATGGTCTTCTGTGACTGGCTTTGTTCACTTAGCAAGTTTTCAAGGTTGCTCTCAATATGTCTATTTAAAATGCATGAATAAATAATGGATAAACACATCTAGTGCAATATATCTGAAGCAGGGTTCTAGTGCATCACAGCCCTGAATAAATGGACCCCTGATTGCCCATTGGCCTCCTGAGAGGAAAGGAGCCCACTTTCCACAGACACCCCAAGGAATAATTTATACCTTTTGAGAAAGCTTTCAAATCCTCTAAGTACCTGGTTGAGTTAAGCTCTCTGAGAGTAGGGGCTCTATATGGACAGTGAATTCCACATCATACCTGGGCAAGTACCCAATGTATGGCATTAGTTTTTCTTTTAAACATGTATTTATTAAGCATATATAAGGCACATAGGGTTGTGCTAAGCCCTTTCCTGCTTCTCACTTAACATTCAAAACAGCTCCATGAGATAGGTATGAGAACTGATACTTCCAGTGTTCCAGCAATTTCCAAAGATTACCCATTTGGCAAATTGCAGGTTTTCTGATTCCAGTAGAAGATTCAATGCAATTCTTCTGACTCAAAGAAGTGTTTAGATTTTAGAGGAATTGTTTATTCTCCTTCATTGTCCTTGCAGTAGACAGCAGAATAAACTCAGATTTACTCGACTGAGTCTACTTTGCACAGTGAGACTCAGAGGTCACAATGAAGCACTGACGTGTGGCGAGGGAGGATGCCCAGGATGAGCAAAGGCTGCAGCAGCCACCTGAAGTGGCTGCACCCACAGCAGGGCTTGGGAGGGAGGCTGCTCGGGGTGGAGGGAGCCACGATGGAGCATTTCCACAGGGACCAGGGAAGCTGCGATCAGAACTGATGTTTCCTCAGAGGACGTGCACAGAAGGAGATGCAGGGGACAGAGTTTTGTCCAGGTGCTGCTTCCTTGGGAGCCCTAAGTCAACTCCTCAGGGTCCCATCCTGGGGGAAGCTATGACTGGCTAAAGCCCTTTTAGATCCCAGCCCCAGAGAGGGTGCAGGGAGCTTCCCAAGGCCTCCTTGGATTGCAGGGACAGGAGGCAGGGGAATGTCAGGAATGACCCAGCACGTGCCTGGTTGTGCAAGAGCCACCTCCTGGCCCTCCCGAAGCCAAGCCCGGGCCCTATAAAGGGCCTAACCGGCTCTAGCACCTCACCTGCTCTGACTCTCCAGGGCCCTGCCTGTGCTACTGTGTGTGACCAGGGTGAGTGGGGGGCCAGAGGGGTCCGAGCAGGGCAGAGGCACGGGACGGGGAGGCTGGGGAAAGAGAGCTGTGTGCTTGACTTCTGCCATACTGAGCAGGGATAAGACTCAGTCTGCCTGGAATCTCTCGAATCCCCAGGGTTTGCTGGAGTGGCTCCCATCAGCTGGGGTAGCGAACTGTAGCATCTTTCCCAGCTCTGTGTTCAGGGGCTTCACGTTGGTAGCTTAGCTGAAAACAGCCAATATTTATACCACGGAAATTGGCAAATGCTTTAAACTAGGCCCTTTTTTTTTAACATTTGGAGTTAAAAAATTTTCCCAGAGCACCCCTGAGGGTTAAACATTTTCCCAGAGCACCCTTGAGGGTGTCTGCCAGGGATCTTAGGCTTGTGTTAAGAGGATGGGCACTTCAGGGGCTGTGAACCCTTTGTGCAGGCTTGTGAGGATGTAGCAATTCCAGCTTCCTGAAAGGAAGACTAAGAAGCTCACTCTGGTGATTTTGTTAATCTATGTACTTTTATCTGGGGGAAAGATTCAAGGTGTTTTGTTTTGTTTTGTTTTGTTTTACTTCAGGTTACTGATGAGACTATATGATCTAGATATCACTTGTCCTCTACATATAAATTGATTCTAAAAGAGGTATAATTAGGGCCTTCTTTTTAAATATTTAAAGAGTTTCATTATTATCTTTTAGGTTGACTGAACTCCTGCCAAGATGTCTTGCCAGCAAAACCAGCAGCAATGCCAGCCCCCTCCCAAGTGTCCACCTAAGTGCCCCCCCAAATGCCCACCCAAGTGTCCTCCAAAATGCCCGCCCCAGTGCCCAGCTCCATGTCCCCCTCCAGTCTCTTCCTGCTGTAGCTCCAGCTCTGGGGGCTGCTGTGGCTCCAGCTCTGGGGGTGGCAGCTGCTGCCTGAGCCACCACAGACCCCGTCTCTTCCACTGGCGCCAGCACCAGAGCCCCGACTGCTGTGAGTGTGAGCCACAGGGCGGCTCTGGCAGCTGCCATGGCTCTGGGGGCTGCTGCTAACCTGAACTTGAACATCACAGAAAAACCTTTATGGAGGAACTCCAGGCCAGGACCAGCCCCAAGCGATGCTTCTCCTACTCCCTCTTTCTGTCTTCACATGAACACTTCCTCCTGGGAAGTGTCCTCCTGTCTGCTCTGATGGCCCAAGTGTCCATCTTGGATCCCGAACTTCCCTTCCTGCCTGACCTCACACAATAATAAAGCTCTGTGGCTTGTTCATGAAGTTTCCCAGCCTTTGTCAATTCTTTTACTCCTTTCAAGTCCCTGAGAGCCCAGTGCCCTGGTAACATACTTTTTAGGATGCTTTGGTAAGAGTGGAGCCTGAGAAAGAGCAAGCTAGAGTGGTTTGCAGGAGCAGTTATGTAAGAGCAGTCTCACAGTGGAGCTTCTGAATGGGATCGCCTTTGTGCACTTGAGGACTGGAAGATAGGGATCCTCTCAGGCCACGAGATGACCAGAAGCTACCGAGCACTTTTGGCCATGAGCAACCTGGACAGTTTGACCTACCACAATGCATGCATATTATTTTCATTTTCTCTGCATGCCATGATGACAAAGTTTGAAAATGCTTTGGCATTCCAAGTAAAAAGAAAGGTGTATTTCACAGAATTCCTTTCATTTGATTTCAAATGTTTGGCATGAGAATTGGAACCCTCAGGGCAAGCTTAAATGACAACTCATTGCCACTCAACTACCCTCCAGGGAGGAGGAATCTTCCCAGTTCTTGCTTTCATTCATGCTGCCGCCTCTCTTCTAAATACTTGTGAAATAAGTATTTAAACAATATACATGTGGCTGCAGGAGTATGGCCTGCCCAGTCCCTCTGACTCAGCCCATCCCTAAGGGAGACACAGAGTGTGGGACTGAGGTCTGGGCCATGTCCCACTGTCATTGCTGCACCTGGCTCACTACCAAAGCCCAGGCCTGGAGGGTGAGAAGAATTATCAGAAACACCACTGTCATGTAGCTGTCACATAAGCTGCACGGTAGCTCAGGCTGGGGTTGGCCCTCCTTAGATCCTGGTCTTCTCAGCTCATCACTCATAGAATTTTAGGGCAGAGAAGCAGTTTGGATGGTTTCATGCGTCTGCGCCTGGAGGAGGAAGTGTGAAGTGGGGTGAGAGCACCACTAGGGAACTAAGAAATTCCAGACTAAGTGGTGTCTGTGGGGAGGTTATAGGTTCAGTTTAGAGCAAGGCCCTGGTGAGATGGTGGCCTCTAAGGAAGGCATCCTGTCCCTTCTGGATGAGATGGTTGGCTAACAGTTGACATCTCTACCTGCATTCTTTATTCTAATTCATCCTGATCATGCTTGGGACTTCTTTTCTTTGCTGCTTTTTGTAATCATTGCCACTGTGATAGACAATGATATGTCATTGTTAATTTAATTTGAAATTCTCAGAGTAGTAATTTTGAGTTTCTGTTTATGTATTTATTGGCCATTTTTTTTGGTTTTCTGTAATATTCGTATCCTCTACCTTATTTTTTAGCATATTGGTTGCTTTTTTTCCTGTTCCATTTTAACTGCTTACCCCCTGCATTTATCAGGAGTCTTCAAAGAAACAGAAAGGAGATATAGATCTAGATATAGATACACATATAGATAGATACAGAGATACGGATTTATTATAGGAAATTAGAAACTGGCTGAGATGATTATGAAGGCTGAGAAATCCCGAGAGCTGTAGTTGGCAAGAGGGAGACCTGGAAGAGCTAATGGTGTGGGTCCACTCTGAGACAGGAGAAGACCAATGTCCCAGCGCAAAGCAGTCAGGCAGAAGTGTCAGGGTGGAGAGCTAGTGTACGTGGGTTTTGAGAAAGATTTCTCCAGGCAAAGTTTAGGATAGAAAGAAAGACAAGTTTATTTTACTTTTCCTTAATGGAAAAAGGGCCGACACAGTGAAAGGGAGGGAGATAGCGTTGGCAGGGAGAATCAGGTACTCAGGCTTTTTCCTTAGAAGTTGTAAAGGGGGTGAAGAAGATTTATAAATTAACAGGGTACTGTGAACGCTGCATTGGCTCCTCTTCTTAGCAGCAGGCCAATAGTAGAGGCTGATAACAGAAGCTAACAGATGTGGCAGACAGGTCTATCATTGATGATTGTGATCTTGTCGTTGCTTCTACCCCTGGGGCAGAAACTAAGACTTGTAGCTGGAACCTCCTGTTGTCTGTCCAGGAAGCAAATTTAAAAAGGCAATTTTCAGTGAATGTAAAGAGGAAGGTTTACATTTCCTTTCTGTCTGTTAGGCTTTTTTTCAGATTTTGTGAAAATGGAACCCCGTAAGGTGCCTATCAGCTAGAGAAAGAGCAGAGAAAAAGAGTTCACAGGATTGATCTTTAGCTGTTATTTCACTGGCAAGACCAACAGTCCTCTCATTTCTCCCCTTTGTTTGGTTAAAATTAAATTTCTATTTTAATGAAGTCAGAAGCTGGGAAATTGGGTGGAGGTCTCTCTCTTCTGTAACTGCTTCCCACTGTGAAGGGTCATTGAGAAATATTTTTTATGGAGAGAGTTCATTGGAATCATTAAGAAGGAGGGCATGTGACAGGTGGACCGAAGAACAGGATGTTTAGTGAGTTCAAAAACAGCTTGTACATAGGGAACTTTAGATGATCTTCTGTGTGAGTGACAATAGAGATTAAGTTACAGTATGGTATTATGATTTAGAGATCCATTTTCGAATCAAACCTCTTGATCATCTAACTTATATTGTGGCCAGGCTGTACTGCAATAGAAGACTAAATATTTAGGTCAGAGGTCAGTGACTTCTTAAGGAGACAGCACTATGGGGAGTATTTGGGTAGGGCCAACTGAATCTTGCCCATGATAATAGATAGGAGAAAGCAGAAGAAGGGAAAGACTTTAGGAATGGTCATACATTGACCTACAGGGAGTCTTAGACGAGCATCCCCCACTAGAGCTTTGGATACTGATCAGACACCAGGCATCCCCAGCTCTGAGTCAGACTGATGACATGGAACACAAGGTGCTGGCCAGAAGATGGGCATCCCTGAGTCCTGGTTCAGACCAAAACTAGAGAGGAGCTTCCCCAGAGCCAGACATCCCCGAGTGGGCACAGTCCCAGAGGAGGTGGCTAGGAGCATCCCCCACACACACCTCTCCCAGAGTGGCAGACCAGCACAGGAGTTTTCACCACAGAGCTGCCAAGTCTCTTTCAGGTGTGTTACTATTTCCAAAGCCCCAGAGACTTTCTGAGTTCCAAATGGGTACCGATGATGAAGTCCTGGGAGTTGCATGGCAGAGGATGGAGCAGCTTTAAGACAGAAGCAAAAGAGTGAGGTCTTTGTATGGAGGCAGAGAAGTAACTCAGTTTCCCCATAAGGGTCACCATATGTGTGAACTAAAATAAAATTTTAAGGCTCCCCCACACCAGCTGACTGAATGGATCCCCTCTTGGTCAAGCGGATACCCAAAAACTAAATTGCCTTCCAGGAGGAAGGAGGTCACACATGCCTCATCATGCCCCCCTCCTTTCTTGGAGACATCTTTTGTAACCCATTAACAGACCTAAGGGTATGCAAGACAAATCTGCAGGTCCTCAATTAGCACAACAATATATGTCTGGTGGCTTGTCTCTGATTAATAGAGCTCCTTATGTTAAAATATTCCAACCCTTTAGACAAAGCTTCATGTCTTTAACCAATTACAAGTCAAAGAATCTTTAAACCCTCCTATAACCTATAAGCCACCACTTCGAGATGGCCCATCTTTTAGGGCCAAACCAATGTATGCCTCCCACGTATTGATTTATGACTTCGCCTGTAACCCCTGTCTCCCTGAAATGTATAAAACCAAACTGTAACTCAACCACAGTGAGTCCACTTACTCAAGGCTTCTTGGGCATGGCTCTGGGTCATGGTCCTCAAATTTGGCTCAGAATAAATCTCTTTAAAATTATTTTACAGAGTTTGGCTTCTTTTCTATTGATAGAGTCACATTTTTATATGATTTTTCTCTTTGTTCAATGTTACATTTGAGAGATTAAACCCTGCCATTAAATGTATCTGTACTTTATTCATTTTCATTATTGCATATAATATTACATTTAAAATTATCCCAAAACTCATTCAGCTATTCTATTATTGATGGGAATTTAGTTCGTTCCTAGTTTTTGACTAATAATTCTAATTCTACTATGAAAATTTTTATGTATGTCTTTTGGGACATATTTGGTAACTTTTTTCCCCAGGAGTGTGATTACTGGGTAGGTGTGTTTTCAACTATCGAGATAACAACACACTGTTTTCAAAAGTGATTGCACCAAAATTTATCCCGACCAGCAGTATATAAGAATTCTTATTGCTCTGCATCTTTACTACCAGCGCTATTGCCAGACTTTTAATTTTGCTAATCTTGTGGGTGTCAATATATCTTATTCTCTTTTTAAATTGCATTTTTTAGATTATTTATGATGTTGGACATTTTCATTGTCCATTTGAAACTCTTCTGTTACATTTATTTTCAAGCTCTTTGTTCATGTTTCAATTATTTTGTCTCTCTCATTTGTAATAGTAGGTAGGCATTTTTTTCCCTATGTTATGGGCATCAGACTTTTATTAGTTATATGTAATACAAATACCTTTTGACACTCAGTGGTTATTTTATTTACTTAATGCCTTTAAATTTCCTTTGAAGAGTACAAATTCTTAATTTTTATGAATTCCAATGTATTTTATCTGTCTTTTCCTTTATGAGTAGGGCTTTTTAGGTATTAGGGTAATTAGTCCTTCCTTCTCAGAGGTTCTGAAGATATTCTTCTATGTTATACAAAAGTTTTATTGTTTACCTGTCACATTTTGTTTTTAGCTTACCTAAAATTGATTTTGAGGATTATAGATATTTTTCCTCTAGAGACATCCAATGGCCCCAGAACTATACACTTATATTTTTTTCTTTTACTGATCTTCAATGTCACCTCTGCTGCATATCAGAGGTGCAAATATGAATGGGTCTGTCTCTAGGCATTCCAATCTGCTCAATTTGTCTATTTCTCTAGCTGTGTACAAATGGCATACTGTTGTGATTTTTATAGCTATGCAGTAAATCTTGATATCTGGTTGGTTGAATATTCCTACCTTGTTCTTCTCAAGAGCAACTTGACCATCTCCGGCCCTTTGTACTTTCATACATGTTTTTCAATAGCTTGTCAAATTGCTTAAAAATATAAAATTCATAAGGAAATGTAAAGTACCCAGAATAGCCAGAATTGAGGGTTCAGAAATAAATTTTCACATTTATAGACATGTGATTTTTAATAAGGGTGCCAAGATTATTATATAAAATAAATAATAAATACAAAAATAAATGTCTATTCAACAAGTAGTGCTAGGGCAACTGGATATCCACATGAAAAGGAAAAAAACTGGACTCTTTCTTTATACCATATAGAAAAATAAACTCATTATATCATAGGCTGAAATATAAGAGCAAAAACTATAAAACTCTTAGAAGAAAACACAAAAGTAAAACTTCATGACCTTGAATCAGACTATGGATTCCTAAGTATGGCACTGAACATATAAAAGAAAAAGTAGACAAATTGGATTTTACCAAAACTTAATACTTGTATGCCTCAAAGGATATTATCAAAAAAGTGAAAATAGAGTACACAGAATTGAAGAAAGTATCTGTAAATTATAAATCTGATAAAGAACTTTAAACAGAACATATAAATAACTCTTACGACTCAGTAATGAAAAAGAGATAGACCTCAATTTAAAAATGGACGAAGGATCTGGATAGACATTTCTCCAAGAAGATATATAAATGGACAATGGCACATGAAAGCATGCTTGATACCTTTAGTCATCAGGGTGATGCAACCAAAACCACATTGAGATTTCACATTCACCAGGATGAGTATACAGGCATACCTCGCAGATATAGCAGGTCCAGTTCCAGATCACCACAAAAAAGTGGACATTGCAATAAGGGATTCAGACAAAATTTATTTTTGGTTTCCCAGTGCATATAAACGTTATGTTTACACTGTATTGTTGTCTTTGTTGAGTGTACAATGGCATGATGTCTAAAAAACAATGTACATACCTTACTTAAAAAATATTAAAAATCATAATGCTAAAAATCATAATGCTAAAAAATGTTAATGAGCCTCCAGTGAGTCCTGATCTTTTTCCTAGTGGAGGGTCTTGCCTCAATGTCGATGGATGCTGACTGATCAGAGTGGTGGTTGCTGAAAGTAGGGGTAGCTGTGGGAATTTCTTAAAATAAGACAACAGTGAAGTTTGCTGCATCGATTGACTCTTCCTTTTACGAAAAGTTTCTCTGTAGCATGTGATGCTATTTGAAGGCATTTTACCTACAGTAGAACTTTTTTCAAAATGGGAGTCAATCCTCTCAAACCCTGATGCTGCTTTATCAACTAATTGTGTGTAATATTGTAACTCCTTTGTTGTCACTTTAACAACGTTCATAGCATCTTCAGCAGGAGTAAATTCTGTTTCAAGAAACCACTTTTGTTGCTCATCTATAAGAAGTAAGTCCTCATCCATTCAAATTTTATCATAAGATTGCATCAATTCAGTCACATCTTTAGGCTCTACTTCTAATTCTAGTTCTTTTGCTATTTCCATGACATCTGCAGTTACTTCCTCTACTGAAGTCTTGAACTCCTCAAAGTCATCCATGAGAGATGGAATAAACTTTTTCCAAACTCCTGTTAATGTCGATATTTTGATCTCTTCCCGTGAATCATGGATAGTCTTAGCGGCATCTAGAATGGTGAATCCTTTCCAGAGAGTTTCCAATCTACTTTGTCCAGATCCATCAGCAGAATTACTCTCTATGTCAGCTATATATAGCCTTATGAAATGTATTACTTTAATGATAAGACTTGAAAGTCAAAATTACTCTTTGATCCACGGAATTCAGTATGGATGTTGTGTTAGCAGGCATGAAAAAGCTCTTGGGTGACTAGGTGCATTGTCAACCAGCAGTAATATTTTAAAATAAATCTTTTGTTCTAAGCAGTAGATTTCAACAATGAGCTTAAAATATTCAGTAAACCATTCTGTAAACAGATGTGCTGTAATCCAGGCTTTGTTGTTTCATTTATAGAGCACAGGCAGAGTGCATTTAGTATAATTCTTAAAGGCTCTAGGATTTTTGGAATGGTAAATGAGCATTGGCTTCAACTTAATGTCACCAGCTGCATTCGCCCGCAACAAGAGAGTCAACCTTCCCTTCGAAGCTTTGAAGCTAGGCATTGACTTCTCTCTAGTTATGAAAGTTCTAGATGGCATCTTCTTTCAATATAAGGCTGTTTCATCTATACTGAAAGTTGTTTAATGTAGCTGCCTTCATCAATTATCTTAGCTAGATCTTCCGGATAACTTGCTGCTTCTACAATAGCACATGCTGCTTCACCTTGCACTTTCACGTCATAGAGATGAGTTCTTTTCTTAAACATGGTCAGTCAACCTCTGCTAGCTTCAGACTTGTCTTCTGCAGCTTACTTTTCTCAGCCTTCATAAAATTGAAGAGTTAGGGCTTTTCTCTGCATTACGCTTTGGCTTAAGGGAATGTTGTGGCTGGTTTGCTCTTCTGTCCAGACCACTGAAACTTTCTCCATATCCGCAACAAGGCTGTTTCACTGTCTTGTCACTCTTGTGTTCACTGGAGTAGCCTCAGGGGCGGAGCCTCAGGGCACAGCTGTGGCTGGGAGGCAAGGTAATCGCTGCTTGGCTGGAGCTGTGGGGCAGGCAGCAGCACAGGAACTATGGAGGCGGAGCCCTGCAGGGCAGGCGGCAGTGAGGGGGTCCCGGGGGTTGAGCTGCAGCACCCGGCCACCCGGCAGCTGAGGCTCTTTCCCTGCCCAGGTCCCCCTGTAGTAGCGGCAGCTCCCACAGGCTTCTCGGGTGGCGTCTGTGTCCTCTGTAGCAACCGTTCTACTCAAATCCCCTGTTGCGGGGAAGGAGTGCTTGGCTCTCAGTCACAGGGCTTGGCAGAGGAGAACAACTGTTCTGTTTGCTCCTTCCCCGCCCAATGACGCAATATGGAGGTGGCTGCAGCAAAGCCGAGCCCCGTGTAGACCTGGCGCCCTCTACCTGAGAGCTCAGAATGGCATCAGTTGTAGTAACCCAGGAACAGAAGTCACCAGGTTCCTGCTGCAATGTGGCTGCACAGTCTCCAAGCAGCTGCTGATCAGACCAGAGGTCTGTGGTTGCACTGGGGTGGGCCCCTTCACAGCTCTGGCCCTGGTGCTTGCAGGAGGAGCACGGAGTCCCAGGACCGTCTCCTGTCCTTCCCTACGTGCCTCCCCATCTTGCAGAATGAATCGCCCCATCACTTTCTTTTTCACTCTGAGAGTCCCCCATCACTTCTCTGGTGATCTGCAGTGCTCTTTCCAAGAAGGCTCATCTGTAGGTGGGCATCTATCTGCCTGCGACTTTCAATCCTCTCCGTGAGAGTGGCGCGGGCAGACTGCCTCTCGTCAGCCGTCTTCCTTCACGTGTTTTTAAAAAACCAAGCCACCTCTTGCTAATTTTCTAAAAGCTCCTTTCCTGTATTTTTGTTGCTGTTGTTTTGTTTATTTACTTATTTTGCTCATTACATTGGCTTTAGGTGAGTTGGCCATAAAACATATTTGTGTTTCCGGTGAGTTGCAAGTTGAAAAATTATCCTGCTTTCAGCCACATTAATGTGATTACGATTAGTTTCAGGATTAGATTGACATTTTTCTACTAATTGAAATGTAAAACTTTTCTTGTCATCATTGCTTTAAAAATTCACTAGAAAATAGTTCCAGGCATACGAAATGGGAAAGGAAACCGGGGCCCCACGGAGGTAAGAAAACTCATGATAAGAGTGAGAGGAAAGAGCCCAGCTCAGGCGGTGCTGGGAGAGCCAGGGAAGGACAGCATCGCGTCTCGGAAGCAGTGACGAGGGTGAAGTACGGGAGGGAGAGACTCAAGGTGAGGCCTGGGAAGGACTGTGAGAGCGGCATAGGCAGAGCAAAGGGGATTTGGAAGACCCGTGTGCAGGGGGAGGACCATGCGGTAAAGGCAGAGCCAATGAAAAGCATGGTCAGGGCAAGACAGAGTTTTTATGTAGAGGATTGGGATTTAGAGTCAGATCGCTCGCATCATCGCCTGAGCTCCGCCCCTCACCCTCTCTACCCCCCCTCCACGGCAATCCATGGGAAAATTGTCTTCCATGAAACCGGTTCCTAGTGCCCAAAAGGCTGGGGACAGCCTCTCTAATGTCCAATTTAATGCAAGACCAGTTCCAATAAAAATGCCATCAGCTTTTATTTTTTCCCCAAGAGCTAGGCAAATTGATTATAAAGTTCATTTTGAAGAACAGAAGGGAAAAAATAGATAAGACAACCCTGGGGAAAAACAACAATGGCGGGAGTGTCAGCCTTCCCAGATATCAATACACATCATATAGCTTGTGAAATTAACATAAGGTGCTGTCAATGCATGAATAGACAGATCAAAGGAAAAGAAGAAAATCCAGACATTGGCCCAAATGCATACGAAATTCAGTATTTAATAAAGCAGCATCTGAAATCAGTGACAGGAATGTGGATGTTTTAACAAGTGGTGTTGAAATAATTGCTTAGCCGTGTGGCAAAAGATAAAATTTGATTCTATTCCTATGTCATACATCAAGAAAACTTCCAAATGTATCAGAGATATAAATATAAAAATTAAACCATGCAAAATTTGACTTGCTTAAAAAGAAATTAGACCATACAAATACTAGGAAAAAATATAAGTTAATTTTTAGAAACAGGGAGTAGGGGTGTGAAAGGGGCGGCCTTGCAAAAATAACAGGAAAATACCTAATACCGCAATTTCCCCAGTAATGGTTAAAGATCAATCCTATGAGTTCTCTCACTAACAGGCACCCTGCAGGAGTTCTGTTTTGCACAACTTCTGAAAAGAGCTGAATGAACGGAAAAGAGATGCAAATCTCTCTCCTTCAAAATTGTTTTTTTGAGAGTCTGCTTTTTCAGAAGTCCTCAATAAACAGCAGGAGAATGAGCTACAGCCTCAACCATACCTCCAGGACAGAGTCACAGCTCCTGTGATAATCCCTTCTTCAAGGAACGGTAGGAAACCAAGTCTTGGACTTTGACATCCTTGCAGTTTTTTTTATCTACCTGCTGCCAGCCATCACTATGTTCTTCTGCTCTTTGTCCCCTTTAAAATCAGAGAGCCAGTTGGCCTCGCTGCTGGCACCCCCTCCTCCTTCTTTGGGATGCCACACTGTCTCCCTGATCTCTTTCCCCCCTTTCCCTCTTTCTTTCTTTCTTTCTCTCCCTCTCTCTCATTCTCTCTCTCCTCTAAGAAGGATAAAATAAACTTTTTACTCTTATAACTTAATCTCTGTGTGAGAAATCTTTCTCCACCCACACTGTGAGCACCTACTAGCCTTTCCACCCTGACAGGTGAATGATGATAAGTGTAGGGCAGGAAAGAGAAAATATTCTCTCGGACTACGTGTGGGAGTGTAAATTGGGACAGTCATTTTAGTAGTCAATTTGCATATTTGATTACATCTAAAAGTTTCATCTTTCTTATCTTACCTAGAAACTTACTCGTACATGTGCCTGTGGACTTTTATTTATCACTTATATTTTCTTTCTCTTTTTTTTTTTTTTTGAGACAGAGTCTCACTCTGTTGCCCGGGCTAGAGTGCCGTGGTGTAGCCTAGCTCACAACAACCTCAAACTCCTGGGCTCAGAAGATTCTACTGCCTCAGCCTCCT